>VAHF01000217.1:0-51702 GCA_008009225.1 Acer yangbiense | reverse complement strand
AGTGCTTTAAGTGAACATTTGTATGAGATAGGGGGAGTCACTTCCTTTGTTTATGTGAATATATCTCACCAATATTCTTTGGAGAAAGATTTCTATTTTTCTCATAGGTATTTGATGATCCAAGAAGGGATTCTTGAAGACCATGAAGACTTTAAGGCATTTTTAAGTTTTGGGATCTCTTTGTTATGTATACTAGGTGTGATTATTAACATCCTTAATCCTAGATAAGCATTTAGTGTAACCTAGCATATACTTGCATATTGACTATCATGATATTCACTTAGGTTATTGATCTTGTTAACCGAAAATTGTTACTGGGGTGATTTTTCCAATACAATTCAAGGGGGACCAGGATCGTAGTAGATCTTGGTCGGAGGGTATCAAGTAGTTCGATACCTTTAAATTCCTAGAAGTTCAATAAGCATGATGTATAGATAGTAGTAAGGAAAAAGTTTCATGCAAATAATAGAACTTACACATAACTCCTTTTATTGATGCAAATATATGAAGGGGTTACAATGAAGATCTCTCTAGCTATGAACATGAGGAAAAATGAGCTCAAGGTGGACGATGGTGATGGAACTCTCGTGTGTCGATAAGTGGCAAAGTAAGAAGTAGGTTTCGGTCCCCTTTTTCTGTGATCATAAGGTGAGTATATAGGGTCCGTTTCTTGCCCTGCATTCCTAGAACTTCGGTCTAGGGTTTAGTGATTTACGGATCCTTTCTTGGCGATCAACGAGTTCGTGGGGAATTAATCCCTAAAATCAAGTGATTTCTTTTTGTCGGATGGATGGGAGTTGACTCCTATTCAAGTAGGATTATGTATGGTAGAATGCATATAACATTCTGTCTTGAACGGTGGCGTTTAATGCTTGTCTTTCTACTTGTTTTGCTGTTCGGGATATCTGCTTCCTGCTCTAGGTGGGGTTAGAGCACCGGGGTCTTTATGTTAATATGTGACTGTTTATTCACCAGGTGCCTACCATTAGTTTTTAGTGGATCGGGATACTTAAGTATCTCGCCTTCTTCTCGCTTTTCTTAAATTGTACTTGACAGCATCGGGGTACCGAGATACCGGGATACTTGGAGGTAGACAGGTGCTTAGGATCTCGTGATAGTAGTGTCTCTGGGACCTTTTCTTTGAGGTTTCCTGGTACTTTCTGGTTCTGGAAGCCTTGAGCCGATTAAGGTGGGTAGGAATCCATATTCTGGCCATTCTTTAGACAGGCGGGGTATCAGGATACATCTCCCATGGCACCTTTTTACCCCGTCTTCACTTTAAGAGTTGATTGAAGCCTTGAACTTGATTGAGGTGGGTAGAATCCACATTCTGGCCATTCTTGTAGACAGCGGGGTATCAGGATACATCTCCCATGGCACATTTTACCTTGTCTTCACTTCAGAGTTGATGGAAAATTCTTCTTTGGTCCATGCCATTTTTGGTGGTTAACATATCTCTTTAGTGAGAATTAAGTCTTTTGGCTAAGATTGCTTAGTGCGTAAGCAAGTAGGTCTAGAATCGCTATTAAAGGTCCGCTGGATAGTAGTTGTGGGTTAGTGACCGTGGACAGTTTGACGGTGGTCAACCTAGGTTGTAAACATCATTACAAGTAGTGGATTTAAGGACCGTGTGTGGCTCGCATAGTAGCCCATGAGTTTTTCCCTATTGAGAGTTTCTCACCTAAATCAATCAACTTATAATTTATTGTTTTCCGCACGTAAATTAAGTTGATTGTATTTTTGACTAGTTTGGGGTTTTATTGAATATTGACTAATCAAGAAAAATTGGCAATTAACTTGATTAAAATCTATTCACCCCTCTCTAGATATAATTAGACACGCCATAATTGTTTCAATTGGTATCCGAGTGGGTTCCTAGACATATTTAGGAGATTCGTGTTTTTTAGTGTGTTTTACATTTTGTGTGATTTTTGATCATTCATACATTTGCATTCATTTCATTCATTCATAAACACTATGAGTGGAAATGGTGGTGGAAACGAGGGTGCTTCGAGCACAAGGCCTCTATTGTTCACCGGGTTAAATTATGCCTCTTGGAAAGGCAAGATGGAGTCATACATTTGCCAAATCTATGATAGGGCTTGGATGGCGGTTGAAGATGGCTACGCTCCATCGATGATGACTCTTACGGGTGGAGGAGATGATGTACTCAAGCCTAAGGCGCAATGGAATGCTCAAGAGTTTGAGGCATCAAAATGGAATAGAAAGGCGATGCATGCCATCCTATGTGCTATGGACGAGAATCAATACAAATTGATTCAAAACACTAGGATCGCCAATGAGGTCGTTTGTTTTGTGACGGGCCATCTAAATACTCTATTAGACACATAACAAGCGATATTGACCGCTTCGGCCGAAAGGTTTTAGGGACTTTCTTGCTATTGAGCATGACCCTAGCCATCTCTTACAAGACACGGTTCTTACTCTCAACAACACCATTTTGTTGAGGAGTTCTAGGTGCCAAGAACTCATGAGATATTCCTAAACCATCACAAAACTCACTAAATTTGGCATTTTCAAATTCCATCCCATGATCACTCCTAATGCGACATATTTTCTTAATATCAATGCCTTTTTCATTTTGAACTTTATTACAATTTTTTTTGAAGTAATCAAAAGCCTCAGTCTTGTTCCTAAGAAAATAAACCCAAGTAAACCTAGAGTAGTCATCAACGCATACAAAAATGTATTTTTTGCCATTGATGCTCTCGGTTTGAATTGGCCCTATTAGGTCCATGTGCACTAGTTCTAAAGGCTTCTTGGTAGCTATGTAAGTGCTCTTTTTGTGAGACACTTTGGTTTGTTTACCTAATTGGCAAGGTTCACAAACAACATCTAGCTTCCTACCAAGATTTGGAAGACCTCTAACAATTCCATGTTTTTCAAGCTTATTTAAATCCTTAAAGTTCATGTGGCCCAAACGTTGATGCCACAAATCTAGCTTGTTGCACTCATGTGCCATGTTGCAAGTTAGAGGCTCTATATAAGGACAATAGCTATTGTCTATAGACCTTTTGACTCTTAGGACAACCTTGCCCTTTTTATCAATTATAGTGCACATTTCTTTGTTAAAGCTAACTTCCTTAAAGATTTCACACAAGTGAGTGATGCTTATTAAGTTAGCTTGTAATCCATCAACATACAAAGTATCGCGAAGTTTAGGCAATCCGAGGATACATATTGTTCCCTTGCCTAGAACTTGCTTTTTGGTGCCATCACCAAAAGTGACCTATCCTTCATCCTTTAAAACAAGATTCTTAAAGAACTCTTTGTTCCCGGTCATGTTCCTAGAGCAACACTAACTAGGTACCAGAGTAAGAGGAGTTGGCTCTTAGAGCATATTATGCAACTAGACATTTGTGGGTCTTTTCTAACCCATACACTCTTCACAATACGCCTCTCACTCTTACCACTATCATGCTTTGACTCAATGTTAACTTTTTAACTTGCATCTTGACCTTATTAGTCACATCTTCAAAATATCAAACAAAACATTATCAATTTTCTTATGCATAGTAGAGTGAGGCACAACATAAGATTTAGCAAGCAAATCATCAACAGTTTTTTCACAACATGCTTTTCCAAGGTCTTCCTAGGTCTAGTACTAAATCAATACATGGATGATTGCCTAGGACCATTCAAAGACATATCATGAAAAAATTATCAAACTTGCATTTTCGAATGTATTCAAAGCACCTAGGTCGAATATGTCTTACCATATACAATGATGACATAGGTATGAATTTGAGAAATTTACCATTTGCATTTGCTTCCAAAGCATTGGTCTTCTCACAATTTTACCTCTTGAAGTGCAACCCTTGATGCTTTACCTCTTGCATTTGAGGTTGATGCTCTTTGACATTGATTTGTTGAGATCTTCCATTTGAGTTCCTTGTTGATGTTGAGGCACCTCCGGTAGCTTTTATTGCTTTACCTTGAGAGAGTACCTACATTTGTTTCAACACTTGCTTTGACAAAAAATAGATTTGTTAGATGAAGGAGTTTCCTTTTCATTGATATAACCCAAACCTCTTTTGTCACATAGATGCTTACCACAAATGAGGGATTCGACTTTGCTAGAACTAGATGACATCTTGTGAATCATCCTACTTGCCTTATCAAGTTTATCACTAAGCATCCTGTTAACCGCCATAATTGGCAGGGATCAAAAAAGAATTTTCCACTAGCTTACAGAAGAAAGCCAGGATCCAAAGTAGAAGCGAAAAGATGTCCGGGTACCCTGCCTGCTAGCTGACAGAGCCTTTACCCACCCCGGCTAGGTCCAGAATTCCTGGGACCATGAAAAAGCACTAGGAAGCCAAAAACACTAAGTGGGGGCCTGAGAGACACAACCATTACCAGATCCTGGCGCCCAACTACCCCGGATACCCCGATACCCGAGTATCCTGGTACCCCGCTACTTGAAACCCCGATATCCGCGAACATCACTATTAAAGGAGCATGAGAGAAGCAGGGTACTTGGGGGTACCCCAACCAGTGAAACACGTGACATACATATGGCAAGACATATACCAGGATCCCAGTAAACCGACCCCGCTGAAGTAGGAGGGGGGCACCCCGAAGAATAGACTACATATAAAAACAGACATTAAACGTCACCGTTCAAGATAAAACTCATGCTACAACGCGACATTCATTCCCGCCAATTTAGTGTCTTATTTTAAATAGGAGACAGCTCATTTGGGAACCGAAAAAGAAGGAATCACCAGGTCCTTTGGGATCAATTTCTCGACGAATTTGTCGGACTCCACAGGAAGACTCGTGTGTCACTGAAACCCTAGACCGAGGTTCTAGGAGTGCTCAGCAAGAAAGCGGGTCTATATATACTAATCATATGTTCATAGGAAAAGGGATCAAAACCCTAATTCACTTTTTCTACTTATCAACAGGCACGAAAAGCTCCATCTCCATCGTTCTCCTTGAGGCTTTATTTTCCTCCATGCTGTAAGATTGATAGTTCGAATACCGAGTTGTAAAGATCGTATTTCAAATCCATATATACATATATATAAACCCCCTTTCAGTTTTCATACATACACCGTATAAGAAACTCATCCATCCTATTACTTGTATTCATCATAATATCAGATTCATGATACCCAGCGGGATACCAGGCTACTAAGTATCTCGCTAACCCTAGTCAATCCCGATCCGGATCTGTTACATACATGCAATATCTCACCTAGCATATTCCAGCGAACCAGCGGAAGATCGGGGTATAGAGTATCCCGCTAGCCCAGGTCTAATTAGATCCGGGTCCATCACCTACCGTTAATTCTAAATTGCACCCCGGTGAAAATTTTGGGTTAACACATCTTATTCTTAATGGCATATTTCTTTAAGATATCATCGCTTTTCCTAACATCTTCACTAAATTTACTAGCCATTGTTCATACTTTTTCTCTTGATTTAAGTGCTCACTAAGTTTGGCTTTAAGTATGTTTTCTAGCCTCCTAGCACAAACAAGAGAACTATCCCTTTGCTCAATTTCTTGCTTCAAGATGCTAAGTCTATCATTGCTATCTTTTAAGTTCATTTCTAGATTTAGGATCTTGTCTTTAAGTTCATTGCATTCTTTTGAGCCTAGACCATGATTCTCTAGCTTTTTATTGAGGGACATATTGACTTTAGATAAGCGTTCATTTTCAAGAATAAGATCATTGATCTTTTTCTCATCCAAGTCAATAGGTACAACAAAAGAAGCCATATAGGAACACACTTCCTTAATCATGACTAACACAAACACTACAAAGAAAGGATCTTTCTAATTGCTTCTAGACACCTGCTCTGATACCAAATGAAATTCCCTTAAGCAATATAGTGTAATATATACCTGAGAGGAGGGGGGTGGGGAGGAATAGGTATAGGCCCAAATTCTTCCAAAAACTTTTTTCTCAATACAACAATGATGTGCACACTTGGTGTGTCTAACAAAATGAATTGTTTTAATCAACACAAGCGGAAATCAATACACAAGTGATGCAATCAATATAAGATATGGAAGATGTTAACAGCCTTTTTTGGCAAGGGTCCAAAGAAGAATTTTCCATCCTTGCCAAGACCGTATGGAGTAGAAGGATGCCACAAGAAGCATCTAGCCACCCTATAAAAGTACCAAGAGACATAGAAGCCAAGGTCCTAGAGACCCCGTTACTACATAGACTTGGTACCCCGCTACAACATTATCTTGGTACCCCGCTATCCTGACATACCGCTACCATGATCCAGCAAGAGGCAGGATATCTAGGTACCCCGACCTCTCCTAGAGCCAGCCTACCAAGCAGTAAAAGTGCCAGAAGAGCAAATTTATCAAGATAAGACAGGTACGCCAAATACACCAAGATCAAGCTATAAAGAAGGACAGTAAAAACGTCGATGTTTAAATAACAAGGAAATTGCCTTGTTCCTGCCACTCAAGAGTTCCATTCGAAAGTGGAGTCTACTATTTCAGTTTCTTTAAAAAAGGGATCACTTAATTCTAGGGATTAAAATTCCCACGATATTCTTGCTTATTGCCAAGGAAAGTCCATGAATGCTGAAACCCTAGACCGAATTTAGGGGAGTGGGCATCAAGAAATGAGACCTATATAAAGAACATGATACTTGACAAAAAAAAGGGTGGGGGGGAGGATTTTCTTCTTCTCTAACAAGACTTATTTTTCTTTTTCTTTTCTACTGATTAGAGAAAAGGGCCTACACCCGCCTATTATTGTAAGCACTCTAGAGCCATTTATATTGTATTATTCTCCTACTTGGGTAAGCTCCCCAGAGCATGCTTTATTGATAAATATATAAAGGATCTCTCTCCACTGGATACTACCTAGGGGTTTTTCAGCATATGATCATACGTGATGCTTTTTCCCCTTAGACCAGTCCACCTTCTACCAAAAGAATTGTCATTCTTCATTCTATCTCTTTTATTACACATGTATGTGAGTTAGACTCTGACCCCACTAGTTTTAGCCCTCTTATCCTCCAATCTGTATGTCAAGTCATACATAAAGAAGGGGAAGAAACCTTCAGATTAGTTAGAAGAACCGAGGTGGTCTCATCCTTTATGACCACATCTATATCATTGAAGAGCACCTATCCATCCTTATTCATGCTTGCTATCTGGGTCGAGGAACTACAAAGGAGATCTAGAAAAGAGTACCATACTAGGTACAGGGTACGGGGTACGGGTTACGGGGTATGGGGTACGGGGTACGGGGTACGGGGTACGGGGTACGGGGTACGGGGTACGGGGTACTGGGTACGAGGTATGGGGTACTGGGTACGGGGTATGAGGTACGGGGTACGGGGTACGGGGTACATGGTACGGGGTACGGGGTACGGGGTACGGGGTACGAGGTACGGGGTACGGGGTACGGGCTACTAGGACCAAGTACCATGACCAGGACTGTCTACCAGGATCGGGAACTACGACCAGGGACCAAGACCAAGGATCAGGATACAATATAAGACATTGATTTCCCTTCGCTTTTAACCATTATTGCATCTAGCTTGTCTCCTGAGATTGCATAGGTATCGAACTACGTGATACCCCTCCGGACCGTGGTCTATTACGATCAGGGTCCCTTGAAAGTTGTTAATTGGAGTTTCACCCCGGTGACAATTTTCTGTTAACACTTTTTGGTGCCATTTGTAAGAAGTTCACTTGATCAACGTGGCTTCCTTGTCTCTACATGAGCGTATGTTTCTTTATCTCTTACATATTAACAATATACATGTGATTTAACGCATTCCACTGCTATGTTCACTACATGCTTATGCTATGATGCCATGATACTTTATTTCACCGTACTAGTTCCTTTATTACTAGTGTGATTTTATAAAAAAGTTTACATCTGTGAACTAAATGAACGCCTATTATGATTGATTGATATTTTCGCCTAATATATGTTGCCACTTAAATATGTTGAACATATGGAGTGCATTATGATGTAGATCCATAAGATCTAATTTATTTATTGCCATGCAAGCTCAACCTTCTACTATTGAGGTGATTGATTCATTATTCATGGCATATTATTCATGTGGTATACCCATTATCCATATTTGTATATACTGCATGTGCACCACGAATGGTGCTCACTTTGTCATTTGATGACTTTTGTTTGATGTGGAGCAAATATGATGTATGGGGCTCCTAGTGGAGCTAGTATCCTATGCTGCCCCGATGCAGCAAGTCTGCTTATATATTTGTAGAGCTCCTCTACAGCCGCTCCGTTACCGGTAGATCTCCTATACAGCAGATCCGTTCCGGTACACCTAGAGCTCATATGTAGTAGAGTTGTACCTCTCATGCTTCCTTAAAGAAGATTTGCTACACTACCGGTAGATCTTCTATCCAGCAGATCTGCCTCGGTACTCTTAGAGCTCCTACCCAGTAGATCTACCAGATTTGCACATATACATATGTGTTAACCAAAAATTATCACTAGGGTGAAATTTCTAATTAACGGTTTATGAGGGACCTAGATCGGGATAGATCTGGGCTAGCGGGATACCTAGTAGCTCGATACCCCGTTGGTTCCTACAAATCGGATAAGTGTGGTGTATAGTAGTATGATGACAAAGATTCTGTTATTTGATGTAATGAGATTCAACTTTATTTTTTTTAGTATAACATATAATGAAACTTACAATCTGTTTGAAAGCATAAGCATGATCATTACAATAGTGGAAACGAAAGTAACTTGGTAGGCAATGATGATGAAGCTTTTTGTGTCTGTCGATAAGTAGAAAAAGTCTGGTAGGGTTTCGATCCCCTTTTTATGTAAACATACGATGAATATATAGGCCTGTTTCTTGCTGGGTACTCCTAGAACTTCGGTCTAGGGTTTTCAGTGATTTACGGATCCCTCCTTGGCAATTAACGAGTTCGTTGGGGAATTGATCCCCAAGATCCAGTGGTTTCCTTCTCAAATTGAAAGAGTTGACTTTGCATTTGAATGAGACTCTTAAATGGCGGGAATGTGTGTAACATTCGGCTTCAAACGATGGCGTTTAAGGTTTGTCTTCCCTCTCGGTTTGTTAATCGGGGTACCCGCCTATTGCTTTGGGCGGGGTTTGATGATTGTGTGTCTGCCAATAGCTTTTAGTGGGTCGGGATACTTCAGGTATCCCGCCTTCTTCTCATTCTTTTTAAACGATGTTTTGAAAACATCGGGGTACCGAGTATCGGGTTACCATGACACCGGGGTACTGGGATACCTGGGGGTAGACATGCGCTGGGATCTGGCAGCGGTAATGTCTCTGGGGTCTTGATTTTGAGGTTTCCTGACGCCTTCTTGGTTTGGACTTGGTCGGGGTGGGTAGAAGTTCAAGTCCTCTTGTAGGTAGGCGGGGTTCCCGGATATCTCTCCCATCGTTGCTGTCTATCCCGACTCATTTCTCAAGGCTGGTGGAAAATTCTTCTTTGGTCCCTGCCATTTTTTGGGGGTTAACAGAAGTCCCCCCTGACTTTAACACTGGCATCTTGCTGGCGTTGGAGTTAGGATTTCTAGCTTGTTTGAAGGATTTTTTGTTTTGTCTGCCTGTCTAGTCCCGTCCGGCTGGCTTCCATTACTAAGGGGAGAAAATCCTCTTTGTATAAGATGGTATTTTAATGACAATCCACGTGCCAAACGGTGGTTGCTTCAAATTCAAACTGGCCGTTTTGGGCGCGGCTTTTTCAGAGTTGTCCTCGCGCACGTCTCCAGTCATTACTCTTTGTTTCCTTCTATGCTCCGGTATCCGTCCTTCTCCTATCTATAAATAAATCTCTCTTCCCTTTTCTTGTTTACGCTTCAGTTGTCTTTCAGAAATCAAGAATTGAAGTTTTTTTTTTTGTTTTACAATGACGTCTCCTTCAAGATTTCTTGCCCTTACTCAGGGTGCTCCTTCGTCCTCCTTGCCTCATCGACCTGCTTCCTTGGGTTCTCATTCTTCCTCCACCCATCTTCCTAGTAACCTTGGCGAACCTTCGCACGTTCAGAAGGAAAATTCGGCGGGAAGTTCTCCATCAATCAAGGGAAAGAAACGTGGTCGGGGTGATGGTGACGTTGCTGGAGAGGGTATTCAATCCCAACGTCATCATTATGGGAGGAATCCCCAAATCGGGTCGGGTTTTCATAACGAACCTGATGATTCAGTCCAGATAGTGGACGAAGAGGAGGGTGCTAATGTCGATGACAAGGAAGGGGAGGAGGTGGATGATAGCTCTATTGTGGACTCTCTAGGAGCTTTTGTTGGGCCCCTCCTCCTTTTTGGTGAAGGCTGCATAATCTCAGAGTTGGTCTACACTGTTGACACCTTAGCCCGGCTTAGGAAGGCCTACAGGACCCCGGACGCTATCCGACTTTCCCTCCCTCCCTCACTCACCGGGGATATGACGTATATACTCCTCCTTCAGGCTGCCTGTTAATTCATGTAGCTGCCTTTGAATGTGAAGTTCGGCTTCCTCTTCATCCATCTATTTGTAGGTTGCTTGTCGCTCTAGAACTAGCCCCGTTACAAATTTCACCTGGATTATGGAAGAATCTGACGGGGTTCCTAGTGCTCTGGAAGGAGCAGTGTGAAAAAGAAGGCATTGAGAAGGAGCCCGGCTTCGATGAATTTCGTTATATTTATCAAATAACGATTATGGTTCCTCGGGGCCAATTCTATCTGAGGCCCAAGAACAAGATGCAGTTCATTTTTCCTAGGGCAAATGTGAAGTTCAACCCGCCCTGGAAAGACGAGTGAGTTGTAGTTGAGGGTAATTGGGGCCAATCGGTGTACTTGGATGGGGTCGAGTATCCGGTTTCGATTCGTTTTTCTCCAAGAGATAAGTGGAGCACGGGTGTGCTTTCTGCATAATCCAGAAGGATTCTTAAGGGGATTCAAGACAGGAACTACACCAATTTGAGATACCCCGCTTGTGACCCCTTTGAAGGCGCTCGGTTGGAGCGGTATCTGCGTATATCTCTTGCGCATCCAGGTAGGCCTTGCCTCTCGTCCTTTATTTCCTTCTCTTCTCTTCTTTTATTTTTATTTTTTTATTTTTTTACTGATTATTCTTTCGACAGTTTCTGCTACTCCTCTTCTTTCTTCCTCTCTATCAGGACCGACACATCCAGATCTCATTCCGGCCAATTCTCCTGTCCCTTCTCCTTCCAGCGTTGGTGCTGCCTACAGATCTCAGCCACTCATGTTAACCCCTCATTCTGCAGCCACGGGGTTAGCTTCACACTCTCCTACTCCCCCTCCAACAAAGGTCACAACATGCCCATCTTTGAGCGAGATGCTAGCACGGGCGGCCAAAGCCAAGGTTTATCCACTCCCTACTTCGAGAAAGGTTTCAAGTGCGGCTGCTCCCCCACCTGCAATGATGGTTGTTCCTCCTCCTGCTCCTCCCACTCCTCCCACCGCTCCAATTTAGCTTCCAGTTAGGAAGGAGTGTTTATTTTTACACCCTTACAATTTAGCTCTATTGCACATTTCTCTATCATCGCCTAAGTACACGCTATTTACAAAAAATTTAAGCTATCTATTTGCATTTATAACATATGCAAAACCTATGATCAACAACTAAAGATTCCGTGTGAATGATGTGTATGGATATATATGGTGATGAAATGAAATGATTTGTGTTTGGCCTCAAATTGGCAATTGGAGCACACATTCATAAGGACAGCGTTTGGGTAACGGAGTTGAACACACACATGCCTAGAATCATATCTGTCAGACTTTCTAACAAGGGAATACAAGTTGCACAAGCAGTCTACAATTTTTTTATGTTTAATGGCAATCAATACTCAATGCACGTTGATCGAACCAAAATTGTGATGATTTTGGCCCTCATTTCCTTCTCCTTTTGCTTGATTCTTGGGCACTATCCCGTGATTTAATGGTATAAATTTAGTGTTTTTAGGTATTTACAGAGTTTAGGGGCATGAAGGTAATTTTGGAGAAATAGGGGTGTTAACTGCCTTTTTTGGCAGGGGTCCAAAGAAGAATTTTCCATTCATGCCAAGGTCATTTGATTGTTGAAAGAATGAACCCAGGGTCCTGAGGATCCCGCTACCGCACTTGGTACCCCGTACCCCGCACTTGGTACCCGGTACCCCGCGCCTGGTACCCGGTACCCGGTACCCCATACCCCGCGCCTGGTACCCGATACCCCGTACCCCGTGCCTGGTACCCGATACTCGGACCGGTCCTCCAAGCACCTCCTAACCACCTAGCATAGAAGGCGTCAACAAGAGAGGTCTTAGTACACCATTTTTCAGATTACTAAGGAAGACCAGAACCATGCTACAAGAAGGACAGTATGCGCCATCATTCAAATACAAGGAAGGTTGACCTCTCCGGCTATTCACAACGCCATTAATGGAGATAATCAACCCTATTAATGGAGATGATAAACCGTATTAATGAAGATAGTCAACTCTTTAATGGCCATTCACAACGCCATTAATGAGAGAATATTCAACTCAATCAATGCCAAATCAGTGTTCCTATAATTTTGGATTGATTGACTAAATTGATGGAGTGGGCAACAAGAATTATAACCTATAAATATGACAAAGCTCTCTATTGAAAGAGATCTTCGGCTTCTTCTCATTTGCTACTGATTTCATAAAAAGGCCTACGCCCGCCTATTATTGTAAGCGCTCTGGAGCACTTATGTTATATTATTGTTAACCCAAAATTGTCATCGGGGTGCAATTTAGAATTAACGGTATGTGATGGACCCGGATCTAATTAGACCTGGGCTAGCGGGATACTCTATACCCCGATATTTCGCTAGTTCACTGGAATCTGCTAGGCGAGATATTGCATGTATGTAACGGACCTAGATCGGGATTGACTGGGGCCAGCGAGATACTTAGTAGCCTGGTATCCTGCTGGGTATCATGAATCCAATATTATGATGAATACAAGAAATGGGATGGATGAGTTTCTTATACGGTGGATGTATGAAAGATGAAAGGCAATTTATGTATATATATGTGGATTTGAAATACGATCTTTACAACTCGGTATTTGAACTATCAATATTACAACATGGAAGAAAATAAAGCCTAAAGGAGAACGATGGAGATGGAGCTTTTCGTGCCTGTCGATAAGTAGACAAAGTGAATTAGGGTTTTGATCTCCATTTTCCTATGAACATATGATTAATATATAGGCCCGCTTTCTTGCTGAGCACTCTTAGAACCTCGGTCTAGGGTTTTAGTGATACACGGGTCTTCCTGTGGAGTCTGACAAATTCGTCAGGAAATCGATCCCAAAAGACCTGGTGATTCCTTCTTTTCCGGTTCCCAAATGAGTTGATTCCTATTTAAAATAGGACACTAAATTGGCGGGAATGAATGCCACGTTGTAGCTTGAGTTTTTATCTTTAACGATGACGTTTTAATGTCTGTTTTTATATGTAGTCTACTCTTCGGGGTGCCCCTCTCCTGCTTCAGCGAGGTCAATCTACTGGGATCCTGGTGTATGTCTTGCCATGTGTATGTCACGTGTTTCGCTGGTCGGGGTACCCTGCGTCTCTCACGCTCCTTTAAAAGCGATGTTCGCGGATATCGGGGTTTCAAGTAGCGGGGTACTAGGATACTCGGGTATCGGGGTATCCATGGTAGTTGGGTGCTAGGATCTAGTGATGGTTGTGTCTCCCAGGCCCCCACTTATTTTTTTGGCTTCCTAGTGCTTTTTCATGGTCCCAAAAATTCTGGACTTGGCCGGGGTGGGTAAAGGCTCTTTCTCTAGCCCGTCAGCTAGCAGGCGGGGTACCTAGACATCTTTTTGCTTCTACTTTGGACCCCAACTTTCTTCTGTAAGCTAGTGGAAAATTCTTTTTTGATCCCTACCAATTATGGCGGTTAACAATTATTCTCCTACTTGTGTAAGCTCCCCGGAGCACGTCTTATTGATAAATATATAAAGGATCTCTCTCCACTGGATACTACCTAGGGGTTTTTCAGCGTATGATCATGCGTGATGCTTTTTCCCCCTAGGCCAGTCCACCTTCTACCAAAAGAATTGTCATTCTCCCTTCTATCTCTTTTATTATGCATGTATGTGAGTTAGATTCTGACCCCGCTGGTCCAAGCTCTCTTATCCGCCTATCAGCATGACATGCCGTAATAAAGCCTCGACGGGCGGGGTGATTTTTTGCTCCTACATACTGCACCTTACTCCAGACATTTTACTCGTACAAAACCATGGTACCTATAGGTACCTACCCTGTTGCAGCCTACCAGGTAGCAGTTTGAGGGTGTTAATTGAAATTCCTCACCTAGAGCGAATTTTTGGTTAACACTTTGGCGCCGTCTGTGGGAAAGTTCACTAGACCAACGTGGCTTCCTTGTCTCTACATGAGCGTATGTTTCTCTATCCTTTACATATTATCATGTTACATGCGATTTAACGCATTCCACTGCTATATTCACTACATGTTTATACCATGATGCTATGATGCCATGATACTTTATTTCACCCTACTAGTTCCTTTATTACTATTGTAATTATATAAAAAAGATTGCATGGAATCCTGCTATGATTGATTGATATTTTCGTCTAATATTTGTTGCCACTTAAATATGTTGAACATATGGAGTGCATCATGATGTAGATCCATAGGATCTAATTTATTTATTGCCATGCAAGCTCAACCTTCTACTATTAAGGTGATTGATTCATTATTCATGGCACATTATTCATGTGGTATACCCATTATCCATATTTGTATATACTGCATGTGCACCACGAATGGTGCCAACTTTGTCATTTGACGACTTTTGTTTGATGTGGAGCAAATATGATGTATGGGGCTCATAGTGGAGCCGGTATCCTATGCTGCCTCAATGCAGCAAGCTTGATCATATACTTGTAAAGCTCATCTATAGCCGCTCCACTACCGGTAGATCTCTTATCCAGCAGATCCGCTCCGGTACACTTAGAGCTCCAATGCAGCAGAGCTGCACCCATCCTGCTTCCTTACAGCAGATTTACTCCGGTACCGGTAGAGCTCCTACCCAGTAGATCTACCAGATTTGCACTTATACGTACGGATCCCCTCATGTCACAACAAACACTCTTCAAACGCTCCCAGTTCTTAGCTATTCAAGTCCTAGGAGATAATTGGAAGCAATTCGGAAGATTTTCGATCAAGCCTGAGAATTTCTGCTGCTGATGGGTCAACTTCAAGAATTAAATTGTACCATCTCAAAAGGAACCGAGTTTCAAGTCTTATATTGTTGGAAAGGTACGGAAGTTAGCTTTCCGTAGAATTTATGGTTCGCAATTTCGAGTTTTCTAGAATGAGTTATGACCATTTTACTACCTAAAGGTCAGCTCAGAATTTCTGCTGCTGATGGGTCAACTTCAAGAATTAAATTGTATCATCTCAGAAGGAACCGGGTTTCGAGTCTTATATGGTTGGAAAGGTATGGAAGTTAGCTTTTTGTAGAATTTTACGGTTCACAATTTTTAGTTTTCTAGAATGAGTTATGACCATTTTACTACCTAAAAGTCAGCCCAGATTTTCTGCTGCTGATAGGTCAACTTTAAGAATTAAACTGTATCATCTCGGAACGAACTGGGTTTCGAGTCTTATATGGTTGGAAAGGTATGAAAGTTATCTTTCTGTAGAATTTCACAGTTCGTGATTTCAAATTTTCTAGAATGAGTTAAGACCATTTTACTACCTAAAGGTCAGCCCAGAATTTCTGCGTGGGATTTTGGAAATAAAGCATTACGGGCTGCCTATTTGGGAATGAAGCACAACCGGTAGAAGACCAGTGGCTCCTCACTTTTGTACCGGAGTCTCCTCAATGCCCAAGTGAGCCTCCTAGGTTCCGATTCGTCCGAGTGGAGTCCATAGCCTTATTTCAGTTGTTGAGTACTTTTTGATGTCTTAACAAGCCTCTGGACCAGTATCATGTAGGAGGCTCCTCACTTTTGTACCGGGCCTCTCAAAGCCCAAGTGAGCCTCCTAGGTTCCGATTCGTCCGAGTGGAGTCCAGAGCCTCATTTCAGTTGCTGAGTACTTTTTGATGCCTTAGCAAGCCTCTGAACCAACATCATGTAGGAGGCTCCTCACTTTTGTACCGGGCCCTTCAACGCCCAAGTGAGCCTCCTAGGTTCCGGTTCGTCCGAGTGGAGTCTAGAGCCTCATTTCAGTTGTTGAGTACTTTTTGATGCCTTAGCAAGCCTCTGGACCAGCATCATGTAGGAGGCTCCTCACTTTTGTACCGGGCCCCTCAACGCCCAAGTGAGCCTCCTAGGTTCCGATTCATCCGAGTGGAGTCCATAGCCTCATTTCAGTTGCTGAGTATTTTTTGATGCCTTAGCAAGCCTCTAGACCAGCATCATGTAGGAGGCTTCTCACTTTTGTAACGGCCCCTCAACGCCCAAGTGAGCCTCCTAGGTTCCGATTCGTTCGAGTGGAGTCCAGAGCCTCATTTCAGTTGTTGAGTACTTCTTGATGCCCTAGCAAGCCTCTGGACCAACATCATGTAGGAGGCTCCTCACTTTTGTACCGAGCCCCTCAAAGCCCAAGTGAGCCTCCTAGGTTCCGATTCATCCGAGTGGAGTCTAAAGCCTTATTTTAGTTGCTGGGGACTTCTAGGATCCCAAACATGCCTCTGACCCAATACCATCAAAGGAGGACCAACTGTTCCTGATTTCTTATACTAGCTGTAGTACTTGGGGACTGGAAGCTCACCTTTCTCTCTCGCAATCCCCAAGGGAGGGACGGTGACCCCTACATTCAGAGATCTGATTGGGTTACTGATCTATGATAAAAGCGCCTGAAGACCGGGATTTCTTGTGTAGAAATACCTGATGTCCTGGACCAGGATAACCCCTCTAGGAGGATCGCTGTAATGAGCCAGGAGGGTTATATAGCACTCCTGATGCCCTGGACTGGGTTTACCCCTCTAGGAGGATCTCCATTACTGAATCAAGACCATGAGGGTTACATAGCACCCCTGATGCCTTGGACTAGGTCAACCCCTCCAGGAGGATCTCCATAACTGATCGCCTCAAGACCAGGAAAAGCCATATGGCATTCCTGCTGCCTTGGTCGGGGAATACCCTCTTCCAGGAAGGATCTGGTACACAAGTGCTTAAGTGGTATAGTTGCCAGCCAGACTAAGGATGCAAAGTCATCCTCCAGACTAGGAGAGCCTATACGGCAATCCTGAAGCCTCGGTCGGGGAATACCCCCCTCCAGGACATATCACCTAAGGACCAGGATCCCCCAGTAGGATGCCTGGTGCAGAAGATTCGAGAAACAAAAGACCAAGAGAGCCTATACGGCACTCCTGAAGCCTCAGATGGGGAATACCCCTCTCCAGGACAAATTGCCCAAGGATCAGGATTGCTTATCGGGATACCTGATACCACAGATTCACCATATGAAGAATTGGTGCTTAAGTGGCCTTAGTTGCCTACTAGGACCTTTTCGCCTAAGTACCAAGACTCCTAATGTTGGAATATCTAGTACCCTAGTTCGCCTAAGCCAAATGCGCTAGGAAAGATTTTCGTTTCAAGTGATGATTACTAATAAGAAGTAACGAGCAAAATTCTTCATGCATTTCGGATCTTGACTCCAACCCCAACTAGGTACCGGTGTACAAGTTAGGGGGGACTTCTGTTAACCGCCTTTTTTGGCAGGGGTCCAAATAATAATTTTTCATCCATACCATGGTCATTTGATTATTGAAAGAATGAACCCAGGGTCCTGAGGATCCCGCTACTGCACTTGGTACACGGTACCTCACACCTGGTACCTTGTACCCCGCGCCTAGTACCCTGCACCCAGTGCCTGGTACCCCGTACCCCACACCTGGTACCCTGTACCCCGCACCTGGTACCCTATACCCTACACTTGGTACCCAGTACCCCGCGCCTGGTACTCGGTACCCCGCGCTTGGTACCCGGTACTCGGACCGGTCCTTCAAGCACTTCCCAACCACTTAGCATAGAAGGCGTAAACAAGAGAGGTCTTAGTACACCATTTGTCAGATTACCAAGGAAGACCAGAACCATGCTACAAGAAGGACAGTATGCGTCATCATTCAAATACAAAGAAGGTTGACCTCTCCAGCCATTCATAACGCCATTAATGGAGATAATCAACCCTATTAATAGAGATGATCAACCGTATTAATGAAGATAGTCAACTCTTTAATGGCCATTCACAATGCCATTAATGAAGATAGTCAACTCTTTAATGGCCATTCACAACGCCATTAATGAGAGAATATTCAACTCAATCAATGCCAAATCAGTGTTCCTATAATTTTGGATTGATTGACTAAATTGATGGAGTGGGCAATAAGAATTAGAACCTATAAATATGACAAAGCTCTCTATTGAAAGAGATCTTCGGCTTCTTCTCATTTGCTACTGATTTCATAAAAAGGCCTATGCCCACCTATTATTGTAAGCTCTCTGGAGCACTTATGTTATATTTTTCTCCTACTTGTGTAGCGCAGCCTAGTCAGCATCTAAGGGCACCCCAAGAGACAAAACAGCCCACACCCCAAATTTAGTGAAACGGTGCATTTTGAGAGGGGTGTGGGCTTCTAAATGAACCCCATTTTGCTTCTAAATACACACCATTAGTGACAAAGGAAGGAGCGCCTGATTACACCCCAGTTTTCTACTAAATACACCCTAACCTCACTATTCATCTTCTTCCTCCTTCCACGCAAGCAGCCATGGACGTCTCTCTCTTCTAAACCCTAGCTCGCCTGAAGTCCACCCATCTGGACCTACCGCCGGTCGAAACCGGCCCCACATCAACGGCCAAGTCAACGGCAGCCTGGTTGTTGACTTTTTGACGCCTCAATCGACCGTAATAACGACCGCCAATCACACCTCCTTTGCCCCTTTGGTCGCCACTTGTCCCTCTCTTGTCGCCACTTGGTCTTTCGATGTCGCCATGGCGACATGAGGTTGATTTCCACACCTGATGATGTCGCCATTTAGGTCGCCACTCTCGTCGCCAGTTGAAGAAGTAGCAACATCTCTGTGTTCACGCCTAATTGGCTGAATTTTTGTGGCAAATTACAAGAAGGCCCCTTAGAGGGGCCAAAATGGAAATATTGCAAAGTCTAGGGGTATTTTGGTAATTGACCACCCAAGACCTAATTTGAAAATCCTATAAATTCATCATTATTTTACAACTCTTGGCCATTCTTAACAACAAAGAAACCTCTTTTCTCCACCATTCCTAACCCCTCCATTCTCCTCTCTAATAAACACTTAGATTACCTCACCACAAACACTCCTCTCTTTCCATCTTCTCCACCCATTTCCTTTGTCACTTTCCGTTTGACTCCACCTATCTAGACATATCCTCAACACCCACTATTTGCACAAGATTCAAGCAAGGAAGCTCAAGGAAGGATCAAGCTTACAAGAGAGACCCAATGGTGATTTCTCTACATTTTACTTCCTTTTCTTGTTTGTAATTATGTGTAATTAAACCCCCATTTTAGGGGATGATTTGAGAGACTTTTTGGAAATGAGTATTTATTAAAGCTTTGAATATTATGTTCGCATGATTATAGTTTTATTTACTTTTTAATTAGATCTTGCACTTATGTGATTAAATGAGTATTGACACACTTGTTGATTATAATCTGTTGTAAGATTTATTTGTGATAAAATTGATTGAGTTATTGACACACTTGATTGATTATAGCATATAGTGAATATGATAGGCTTTTGGAGGGGTGATCAACCTCTATTGCCTAGGCCATTCGATCGACACTAACCGATCCCGCCGTGACCCCCTCTCCTTAATCGGTTAGGCATTGTGGTGGGAAGTTGCTTAGGGTTCGTAGTGACGGTCTAAGCAACACTTTCGAATGAGATCAGTCCTTGATTGTGTAGATTGCGCATTAAAGAAGCCATGTATGAATTTCTCATAGTCCATTAGCTACTCTATCATTTCCCTAGAATTTCTATTAATTGTTTTGTAAGGTTCCCATTTGTTGATTGGCTCATTTCGTGGACAAACCACATATTGGGGTTCTTTGTAAGGGTAGCCTAGGTATCGGGTTTATTGTTTGAAGCCCTTTGAAGACCTCGTGTTGTTAAGCACCGAAGGTATATTTCTTTGTGCTTACTTGTCTTGAAGATATAGTTGCACACACTCACAACTCATGCATATGTTTAATACTTGTATGTTGTGTGTCTTATTTTTGTGCATTAATGTTCATTAACATCTCTTCTTGCATGTTAGTTTGATTGCATCTTGCATATCCAATTGCATTGTCATGCTTAGACTTAGGATTGCATTTTTGCATTGGGCGCTCCCAAAAGCGCTCTACAGAAGCGCTGTACGAACAGCGCCCATTGAGCGCTGTTCAAACCTGATCGATTTAATTCGGTCGCTGTTGGGTCGCTATACAGGCGTTGTACAAAGCGCTGTACAAAGCGCTCTACGTATAGCGCCCTACGTACAGCGCCACTCTGTTTTCCCGTGAGAACAGAGTAGGGGCGCTGTACAAGAGGCGCTCTACGTACAGCGCCCAAGGCAATATTGAGGCAAACTTATCAAAACGACCACACTTTGTTTTGACCTCCTATATATATGCCACTTTGACTTTAAGTCAATTACAAGAGTTCATATTCAGATTCTATACTTAGGATATTTTTCAAAGAGAAGAAAAATTCCAAAGAACTCATTTTTAGTTTACTCAAACACTTTTTCATGATCATCAATCATCATCTAGCATCATCCTTGATCATCTAGATGACATCTTGCATGGATTCTTCATCATACTTTGCTTGGTAAGCTTTTCACTAATATCTTACATATTTTGTGTTTCTCTTAACAAGCAATCTCATTTAATTACTTGTATGTTATTTTATATACTTTGAATACAAGTTTGAGATTAGTATGATGTATGTTTGAGAAGTTGTATTATGATAGCTAATTAGATTTTGTGCTTAATCTTGATTAGCTAAACTATTTGATTTGACATGTCATTTAGTTTTGATATCTAGGATTGCTCTAATTGCATATTAATCATCTTAGATAAGCATATAAGGTTTCCCTTGCTTTATGTTGCATTTTGGATATTCATATATTCACTTAGGGTTGTTATTCTCTTCATAGAGAAAGTAAGTCTTGTGTGTAGCATCCGGGATTAGGTTGCTTAAATCGCAAGCAAATTGGACTAGGTTCACTCATACCGGGATTAGGTAAGTGTGTGATTACTTCCGGGATTATGTTGTAATCGTTTTACACATTTAGTGGATTCGAGGTTCGAGTGTGGCTTACTTACTAGCCCGTGGTTTTTCCCGTGAGGGTTTCCACGTAAAAATCAAGTCTTATTTAATTTCCGTATTTTATACTTGATTTATTATTTTATCTATTTAGGGGTAATTTTGTAATTTGGACTAACACGAAATTTTTTGTAAAAAGCTTAAAATCTATTCACCCCCCCTCTAGATAGTTTTATACACACCGTGCTATAATTTGTTTCAATTGGTATCAGAGCGGGTTCCTAGACATACATAGGTGATCCTTGCTTATTTTGGTGTGTTTTGCATTTTGTGTGATTTTTGATCATTCATACATTTGCATTCATTTCATTCATTCATAAACACTATGAGTGGAAACGGTGGAAATGGTGGTGGCAACGAAGGTGCCTCAAGCATAAGGCCTCCACTTCTTACCGGATTGAACTATTCCCAATGGAAAGGGAAGATGGAATCCTACATATGCCAAATTCATGACCGTGCATGGATGGCGGTGGAAGACGGATATTATCTACCCAAGATGACTCCTGATGGTGGAGGAGAAGAAGTATTGAAGCCTAAGGCGCAATGGAACGCGCAAGAGTTTGAGTCTTCAAAGTGGAATAGGAAGGCGATGCATGCCATCTTGTGTGCTATGGATGAAAATCAATATAAATTGATTCAAAATACTAGGATAGCTAATGAGGCTTGGGACATCCTAGAGATTGCACATGAGGGAACCGAAGTGGTGAAGGACTCTAAGCTTCAAGTCCTCCAAACTCAATTCGAGATGCTTAAGATGTAGGAGAATGAGTGCTTCAACGACTTCGAGATCAAGTTGATAGATATAGTCAACCAAAGCCATCAACTTGGTGATCCATATTCGGATAGGAGAATCAAGCAAAAGATTATGAGATCTCTACCCGATAGGTTTGAATCGAAGGTGACGGCTTTAGAAGAAAATAGTGGATATAAGGATATGAAGCCGAGTGAGGTGATTGGGAGACTTCTAGCTTATGAGTCTAGGAAAGGGCCTATCTCCACACCCACTAAAAAGCAAAAAGGAATTGCTTTAAAAACCTCCAAGGATGAAAATGAGGCAAAGAAGGTTGACTCGGATGAAGACCTTGCCTTGTTTGTAAAAATGTTCAACAAGGTTATGAAGTTTAGAAGAAAGGGCTTTGGATAAAAAAGGTCAAGATTTGAAGAATGAAAAGAATACGGTGTGTATGATATATATTATCTGGGGGGGGGGGGGGGTGAATAGATTTTAGCTATTATTACCCAATTTTCGCATACAAGTCAATATTACGAAAATGCCCCTACTAGTCAAAAATACAAGCAAGTGTAATATAGTGCGGAATTTAAATAACACTTGATGTGTACGTGGAAACCCAACCACTGGGAAAAACCACGGGCTGTTTAGTGCGCCACACTCGGAACTCGAAATCACTAATTGAAATGAAGTTTACAACCTATGTAGACCTCGTCTAACACTCCGGTCTGTAACCCCTCACTTCTACCTAGCGGGCCTTTATTAGCAACCATATTCCAATTTGCTTGAGGCCTAAGCAACCTTAACCTCAAGACTTAATTCTCTAAGAAGAGATTATGCAACCTATGTGAATATGTATGAATATTCAATTAACAAACAAGGCTAGGAAACCTTAGATGCTTATCTAGGATGATGATATAATCAATTAAATCAATCATAGATATCAAGAGCTAGATGACATGTCAAATAGCTTAGATAATCAAGATTAATTAAAAACCTAATTAGCTATCACAAACAACACTCAATCAATTCATCACAATTAATTCTCTAATCTTGTATTTATCATATGATCAAAACATACAAGTAAATTAAAGAGAATAGCTTGGTAATAAAAATACTCAAATAAGATGAACTTAATCAAAATCTTACCAAGCAAGTTGTGATGATGCAAACCCAATCATGGATGCTTTCTATCTAGACATAGAAGATGCAATATGAAATTTGATGCACAAGGGATTTGATTTGAGTGGTTAAAGGTGAGTTCTTTTGTATCTTTCTTTGCTTGAAAAATATTCTAAGTATGAAATCTGATAATCAACTCACATCATTGACCTAAAGTCAAAGTGGCATATATATAGGGTGTCAAAACAAAGTGTGGTCGTTTTGAATAAGTTACACCTATTTTTGCCTTGGGCGCTGTACGTAGAGCGCCTCTTGTACAGCGCCCGTACAGCGCCCCTACTCTGTTCTCACGGGGAAAACAGAGGGGCGCTGTACGAACAACATTTTGTACAGCGCTCGTACAGCGCCTTCCAAAATTGCATCAGACCTGATGCATTTAAAAATGCATTTTCGACCAGGTCAGGATGGGCGCTGTACGAACAGCGCTTCCAACAGCGCTTTGTACAGCGCCTGACACTATGTATGAAATCTTAAAAACATGCATGGCATGGCATTGGTCATACAAGATGCAATCATGTAAAGCATGCAAAAAGAGATGTTAATGAGCATTAATGAGCACAAAATAACAACACATACACAACATACAAGAGAATGAATTATGCATGAGATGTGAATGTGTGTGTGCATCTAATCTCTTCAAAGCAAATTAAGCACATAGAAGTTTACCTTTGGTGCTTATCAACCTTGAGGACATGAGAGTGTCTTGAGCTTGAATATCTATCACTAAAGCTACCCTTACATACAATCCCCAACACGTGGTTTGTCCACGAAATAAGCCAATCAAGATATGGGAATCTTTACAATCTCCCCCTTTGGCTATTTCGTGACAAAACCACCACTCACATTGATTCCTCACAACATAATAGAAACTACAGGTCACAAATGATTATCTACATTACAAAGAGATATTTTAAAAAAATCTTGAAGTCTTCAATCTCTTGTAGAATAATCAGTCCCTGAAAGTAAAGTTTCTATACTATCCAATTCAAGTAAAAAGTGAGATGAATCAGGTGAGAATAATAACAAGCATTTGCATTCTTAGAATTTAAGTACAACTACAACATCATGCAATAATTGTGAATGCAATGCTCCCCCTCAATGGGTTACTCCCCCTTAATGTATTGTCTCCCCAACATGCATAATTGCTACCACAATTTGCAACTCCCCTTACCACCATTCTACTCCCCCTTTTTGTCATGATATAGGCAAAGGAGTAGTCCCCAACCGGGTCACTTAGCAAAGAGAGATGATAGCATTCAAGTCATTTGCATAATCATTAAATGCAATTTATGCAACTCTATCAAATGGAGAGAAACAAGGAGATTTATTTTGACAAAATGTGTGAATCAAAAATGCTTTGCATACAAGACATGTAGCATTCAAGTCCAAAATACAATGGTATTTGGCAAAGCAAATGACAAAGGTTTCTAATGAGAATTCAAACCAATTTCACCAATGTCATGAGAGAAGCAAGGATATAGAGTTTTTATTGATTTTAATTTATGAGCAACTATATCCATCTTTATAAGCCAAACATGTCATGAGCAACTTTGCACTCTATTTGATTTTTCCGGGAATGAAACCCGTATGATAGTAGACATGATCAACAAATAAAGAAAGAGAGACAATTTGGAATATAAATTCCTTTGAACGGATACAAGATCCTTTATTCATTTTGAGTCTCATAAGCTTTTTCACACAAGTTTTGCATTTAAAAAATGCAATCATCAATTCATGCTTTTTCATTTGAGCATGTCATATGAATTTCATGCTTTTTCATTTGACATTAGCATGTTATAAACACTCATGCTTTTCAATTTTTTAAGCATGTTATTAAGAATCATCATGTCATGGAGATAACTATAGGTCATCCAAATCATACTTCCTATGTAAATCTCCTAGTCCAAAAATGCATGTTTGAACATAAATATGACATGGATTGTAAACAAACATGGTTCACACTTATTGAATTGAAAACATATATACATATGTGCAACTAAGCTTACTTAAGCAATTAACAAAGAAGCATAATATTTTTCAAATATTTGCATGCAACAAGTATGCATAAGCTCTCTTTGCTTGAGTTCCCCATATGGGGTCAATACCAACCTTCATCAATGAAGGTCATGAGGTCCTATGGACCTCCCAAGTCCATTTGACTTGGATGAACCTATTTGAGACTTGTTAGTCTCGTAGCAAGCGAGTTCATTTTTCCTTACCCACATAGATATAACTTTTTTCTTCCTAGTGGTCAAGGGTTCAAGAGTTCTAGAATTAATAGGATCATGAATATGAATGTTTTCCTTCCTATTAGCATGCATTCTAGCTCTTATCATTCTCTTTTCAATCATGCTTTTGATTCTACATAATTTAATGAAATGAAAGCAATTTGGTCTAATGTGACCATTAATACTGTAAGGTTCCCATTTGTTGATTGGCTCATTTCGTGGACAACCACATGTTGGGGTTCTTTGTAAGGGTAGCCTAAGTATCGGTCTTATTGTTCGAAGCCCTTTGAAGACCTCGTGTTGATAAGCACCGAAGGTAAATTTCTATGTGCTTACTTTTCTTTGAAGAGATTAGTTGCGCACACACACTTAACATTCATTGCATATGTGTGCATTCTCTTCACTTGTCACATTTCACACTTGCACTTATTTATTATATTTTGTTGTGTGTAATTGTGTCTTGTTGTCGTGTAATTCGTTTCCCGATAACTTTCGGAAACGTCCGCGCATGCACTAGAATGTGCTTGGTTTAGCGCGAGGATCGCCTATGGAGAATGCCCTTGGCTTCTCCTTGGTTTTCACCTTTCTAGGTGATCGGCGGTTATTATCGGCGGCCTGGCCACTGAATGAAACCACCGTTTCAGTCCAGATTGGTCTGAAGCATTTCTACGGTTAAGATCGGCGGTCACGACCGCCGTTCAAAACCGCCGATTCAAGACCTGATTGTTTTATCTCTCAGTCTAATTCAGCGGTTGAATCGGCGGTCATGAAACCGCTGTTCAAAACCGTCGTTCATACCTGATTGTTTTTAATCTCTCTGTTTTGATTCGGCGGTTGGAATCGGCGGTCATGAAACCGCCGAATGAACCGCCGTTTATGCTCTGTTCTTCACGAGCTCAATTCGGCGGTCATGATCGGCGGCCTGGCCGCCGATTGAAACCGCCGATCGGCGCGTTTCTTTGAAACTTACTTAAACGACCACACTTTGATTTGGCCCCCTATATATATGCCATTTTGTCTTTAGGTCAATAAAGAGAGTTCATATTCAGAATTCATACTTAGGATATTTTTCAAAGAGAAGAAAAATTCCAAGAACTCATTTTTTATTACTCAAACACTTTTTCATGATCATCAATCATCATCTAGCATCATCCTTGATCTTCTAGATGTCATCTTGCATGGATTCTTCATCATACTTTGCTTGGTAAGCTTTTCACTAATATCTTACATATTTTGTGTTTCTCTTAGCTAGGAATCTCAATTAATTACTTGTATGTTATTTTATATACTTTGAATACAAGTTTGAGATTAGTATGATGTATGTTTGAGAAGTTTTTTTGTGATAGCTAATTAAGTTTTGTGCTTAATCTTGATTAGCTAAACTATTTGACATGTCATTTAGTTTTGATATCTAGGATTGTTCTAATTGCATACTAATCATCCTAGATAAGCATATAGGGTTTCCCTTGCTCTATGTTGCATTTGGATATTCATATATTCACTTAGGGTTGTATTCTCTTCATAGAGAAAGTAAGTCTTGTGTGTAGCATCCTGGATTAGGTTGCTTAGAACGCAAGCAAATTGGACTAGGTTCACTCATACCGGGATTAGATAGGTGTGTGATTACTTTCGGAGTTAGGTTGTAATCGTTTTACATATTTAGTGGATTCGAGGTTCGAGTGTGGCTTACTTACTAGCCCGTGGTTTTTCCCGTGAGGGTTTCCACGTAAAAATCAAGTGTTATTTAATTTCCGCATATTATACTTGATTTATTGCTTTATCTATGTAGGGGTAATTTCATAATTTTGACTATCACGAAAAATTGGGTAAAAAGCTTAAAATCTATTCACCCCCCCTCTAGATAGTTTTATACACACCGTGCTATAATTTGCTTCAATTGGTATCAGAGCGGGTTCCTAGACATACATAGGTGATCCTTGCTTATTTTGGTGTGTTTTGCATTTTGTGTGATTTTTGATCATTCATACATTTGCATTCATTTCATTCATTCATTCATAAACACTATGAGTGGAAACGGTGGAAATGGTGGTGGCAACGAAGGTGCCTCAAGCACAAGGCCTCCACTTCTTACCGGATTGAACTATTCCCAATGGAAAGGGAAGATGGAATCCTACATATGCCAAATTCATGACCGTGCATGGATGGCGGTTGAAGACGGATATGATCTACCCAAGATGACTCCCGATGGTGGAGGAGAAGAAGTATTGAAGCCTAAGGCGCAATGGAACGCGCAAGAGTTTAAGGCTTCAAAGTGGAATAGGAAGGCGATGCATGCCATCTTGTGTGCTATGGATGAAAATCAATATAAATTGATTCAAAATACTAGGATAGCTAAAGAGGCTTGCGACATCCTAGAGATTGCACATGAGGGAACCGAAGTGGTGAAGGACTCTAAGCTTCAAGTCCTCCAAACTCAATTCGAGATGCTTAAGATGGAGGAGAATGAGTGCTTCAACGACTTCGAGATCAAGTTGATGGATATAGTCAACCAAAGCCATCAACTTGGTGATCCATATTCGGATAGGAGAATCAAGCAAAAGATTATGAGATCTCTACCCGATAGGTTTGAATCGAAGGTGACGGCTTTAGAAGAAAATAATGGTTATAAGGATATAAAGCCGAGTGAGGTGATTGGGAGACTTCTAGCTTATGAGTCTAGGAAAGGGCCTATCTCCACACCCACTAAAAAGCAAAAAGGAATTGCTTTAAAAACCTCCAAGGATGAAAAGGAGGCAAAGAAGGTTGACTCGGATGAAGACCTTGCCTTGTTTGTAAAAATGTTCAACAAGGTTATGAAGTTTAGAAGAAAGGGCCTTGGATCAAAAGGTCAAGATTTGAAGAAAAAGGGCACTTTCAAGAAGTTTGAACCTAGGCAAGAAAGGACCGAAAGGAAAGGGGTCTGATGTTTCGAGTGTGGTGGCATAGGTCACTTTGCCCCCGAATGTGTAAATCACAATGAGAGGAAAAAGGGAAAAGTGATGGCCGCCACTTGGAGTGGAAGTAGTGATGACTCCATTGAGGGAGATGAGTCTTCAAGTGATGAAGAGCTCATGGCTAATCTCCTAGCTTTTGCCTCCTCCCATAAAAGCAAAAGTGCTAGTGAGAGAGAGGAAATGAGTCAAGAGGAAAATGACTCAAGTGAAGAAGAAAGTGATTCCTCGTCTAACTCCATAAGTAGTTTTGTGGAGAAAAAGGTGCTTGCTAAATGCCATGCTGAGTTTAATGATTTAGCAATCAAGAGCACAAGAAAGATCAAGATGTTGAGAGAAGAAAATCTTGAGCTTGCATCTCATAATGACCACTTAGGTGAACAAGTGGAAAAATTCAAGAAGATAGAAGATAAGCTAAGAGAGAGGTTAGTCTTATCTAGGAGGAATGAAGAAAGTCTAAAGAGGGAGCTTGAAGAAGTTAGAAATTCTATGACTAGGATGGATTCTAGCACCAAGAAGCTTGACCATATGCTTGGTGTTGGAAAGAGTCCATGTGACAAGAGGGGTCTTGGGTATGAAGATGACAAGAAGATCTCAACCTCTAACAAGACCGTGTTTGTCATGGGTTTGAAGAACGAAGAAACTTCATATGTGCAAATTCCTAGGAAGAAGTTAGAAGTAGAACAATGTTCAAATGCACAAGTGAAGATGGGGCCAAGAAGGCAAACTCAAGCTCAACCTCCTAGGGTCCCTCAAGCCAACATTCCTCCTCAAATGGCTCACAAAGGAAAGAGACCTATCATGCAACCTCAAGCTAGGAAGCAACCAAGACCGGTTCAACAACGAAGAAGGATTGAACCCTTTCATCCACAAAGACAAGGACAAGGTATGATTCCTTATTTTACTCCTATATGTCACTTTTGTGGATTTGATGGTCATATTAGACCACATTGCTTTCGATATATAAAAATGTGCAAAACTAGAAGCATGATAGAGAAGAAAAAGAAAAGAGCCATGTTGCATGTTCCTAGGAATGATAATATTATTATGCATGATCCTAGGACATCTAGAGCCCATGTACCAAAGACCACTAAGAAAGCTAAGATTGTTTCTAGGTGGATTAGAAAGAATGAAATGTTTGCCATGTTGCTCAAATAGCCTTGAAGGCAAATTCTTCTAATTTTTGGTATTTAGATAGTGGGTGCTCTAGGCACATGACGGGAAATAAGAGTTTCTTCGAGACTCTTGTTATGGAGGAAGGTGGATATGTCACTTTTGGTGATGGATCCAAAAAGAAAGTTGTAGGGAAAGGAACCATTTCCGTTCCCGGATTACCCTCCTTATCCGATGCTTTATTTGTTGATGGCTTGAAAGCCAATTTAATAAGCATTTCACATCTAAGTGATGAAGGATATTCCGTCTTGTTTTGTAAAGATGATTGCTCGATCCTAAAGCCCGATAGACAAACCTTATTGAAAGGTATGAGATCTAGCGACAATTGCTATTGTCTTGAAGCTAGAATAGTCTCAAACAATGTGTCCATGGATGAGCAAATAGAGTTGTGGCATGAAAGACTTGGCCACATGAACTTTAGGGATTTAAGAACCCTTGGAAAGTTCGAGTGTGTGCGTGGCCTCCCTAAGCTTGGGAAGAAAGCCAATGGTATTTGTGGACCTTGCCAACAAGGAAAACAAACTAAAAGCATGCACAAAAAGGGCAAGTATCTCTCCACCAAGGAGCCTCTTGAGCTTCTCCACATGGACCTCATGGGTCCTATGCAAACCGAAAGTTTAGGTGGAAAGAGATACATTTTTGTATGTGTTGATGATTTCTCTAGGTTCACATGGACATATTTTCTTAGAGAAAAATCCGAAACTTTTGATAAGTTTAAAATGCTTTGTAATAAAATACAAAATGAAATGAATTCTAATATTAAAAGCATAAAACGGATTAGAAGTGACCATGGGAGGGAATTTGAGAATGCCTCATTTGAAAGCTATTGCAATAGCTTAGGCATCTCCCATGAGTTCTCGGCTCCTAGGACACCTCAACAAAATGGAGTTGTTGAGAGGAAGAATAGGGTCCTTCAAGAGATGGCCCGTGTGATGTTGCTTAGCAACAATGTCCCTAGGAACCTATGGGCCGAAGCCATCAATACGGCTTGCTATATAGGAAATAGAGTTTTCCTAAGGCCCGGTACTAGAAATACCTCCTATGAGTTATGGAAAGGCAAGAGGCCAAATGTTAGCTACTTCCACACTTTTGGAAGCAAATGCTACATTTTGAATGACCGTGATCAACTTGGCAAATTCGATGCTAAGAGTGATGAGGGTATTTTTATTGGCTATGCCTTGAATAGTAGAGCCTATAGAGTTTTCAATTTAAAAACTCTAAGTGTTATGGAATCATCCAATGCCGTGTTTGACGATACTAGGCTCAAGTCTAATGATCATGAGGAGGAGGTTGTTTTTAGTGATGTTTCTCCTTTGGAGAGGGTTGTGGTGACTCCCAATGTTGGGACATCTAATGAAAATGATGAAGTCACACAACCCACTACTAGAGTCCCTCTCTTGGACTCTAATGAACCCGCTCCATGGGTTAGAAGACTCCATAACAAAGAGGATGTTAGGACTCGACGTCAACTTGCTAATCTTATTAGCTACACATGCTACACCTCTCAAATTGAACCCAAAAAGGTTGAAGAAGCCTTAAATGATGAATTTTGGGTTTTGCCATGCAAGAAGAGCTAAACCAATTCGAAAGGAATGAGGTTTGGACTCTAGTTCCTAGGCCTAAGACAACTAATGTCATAGGTACTAAATGGATATTTAGGAACAAATCCGATGAGGATGGCAACATAGTGCAGAACAAGGCTAGACTTGTAGCACAAGGGTACTCTCAAATTGAGGGTATCGACTTTGAGGAGACATTTGCTCCCGTTGCCCGTTTAGAGTCTATTAGGCTTCTCTTGTCCATTTCTTGTGTGCACAAGTTCAAATTGCACCAAATGGATGTCAAGAGTGCCTTCCTCAATGGCTTCTTGCAAGAGGAAGTGTTTGTTGAACAACCCAAGGGGTTTGTGGATGCACACCACCCCAACCATGTCTATCGCCTCAAGAAGGCACTATATGGGTTGAAACAAGCACCGAGGGCTTGGTATGAGCGCCTCACTCAATTTCTTGTTGACAATAACTACACAAGAGGTAGTGTTGACAAGACACTATTCATCAAGAGAGACAATGATGAGCTTTTCATAGCTCAAATATATGTCGATGACATAGTGTTTGGCTCCACCAACAACACCAAGGTCCAACAATTTGTTGATGTTATGTCTCATGAATTTGAGATGAGTCTTGTTGGTGAGCTTAATTACTTCCTAGGTTTGCAAATTAGGTAACTAGATAATGGGATTTTCATAACCCAAGCCAAATATGCCAAAAACCTTGTGAAGAAGTTTGGTCTTGAAAAAGCCAAACATTGTGACACTCCTATGAGCACCACTTTGAAGCTAAGCAAGGATGCTAGCGGTAAAAGTGTGGACCAAACCTTATATCGTGGCATGATAGGGAGCTTGCTCTATTTGACCGCAAGTAGGCTCGATATATCATTTAGTGTAGGAGTTTGTGCTAGGTACCAATCCGATCCCAAGGAGTCCCATCTCTCTTCGGTTAAGAGAGTCATTCGCTTTGTGAATAGGACTTCCAACTATGGGATTTGGTACTCTTTTGACACTAATGCTAGTCTTGTAGGCTTTAGTGATGCGGATTGGGCAGGAAATTGTGATGATAGGAAGAGCACATCGGGCGGTTGCTTCTTTCTAGGCAACAACTTGGTGTCTTGGTTTTGCAAGAAGCAAAACTCGATTTCCTTGTCCACGGCGGAAGCCGAGTACATAGCCGCGGGGAGTGGATGCACTCAACTTATATGGATGAAGCAAATGCTAGTAGATTACGGATTCAACCAAGGTACTCTCACTCTCTTTTGTGATAATATGAGTGCCATTAATATTTCCAAGAATCCGGTGCAACATTCTAGAACTAATCATATTGACATCCGCCATCACTTCATTAGAGAGCTTGTTGAAAATAAATGCATAGTACTTGAACATGTAGGTACTAACGATCAACTTGCGGACCTATTTACTAAACCATTAGATGCTACTCGATTTAAAACTCTTAGTAGATCTATTGGGATATGTCTTGTGGAGTGATGTTCTATGATTGACCCCATATGGGGAACTCAAGCAAAGAGAGCTAGTTTGCATTCTTGTCACTTGCAAAAAATTTGAAATATCTTATGCCTCTTCTTTTAATTGCTTGAGTAAGCTTGGTTGCACATATGTATATATGTTTTCAATTCAATAAGTGTGAACCTTGCTTGTTTACAATCCATGTCATATTTATGTTCAAACATGCATTTTTGGACTAGGAGATGTATATAGGAAGTATGATTTGAATGACTTATGATTATCTCCATGACATGATGATTCTTTAATAACATGCTAATGTCAAATGAAAAAGCATGAAATTCATATAACATGCTCACATGAAAAGCATGAATTGATGATTGCATATTCTTAAAAATGCAAAACTTGTGTGAAAGCTTATGAGACTCAAAATGAATAAAGGATCTTGTATCCGTTCAAAGGAATTTATATTCCAAATGTCTCTCTTTCTTTATTGGTTGAACATGGCTACTATCATACGGATATCTTATCCGGAAAAATCAAAAAGGGTGCAAAGTTGCTCATGCCATGTTTCGCTTATAAAGTTTGATATAGTTGCTCTTATATTGAAATCAATGTATTCTATATCCTTGCTTTACTCATGACATTGGTGAAATTGGTTTGAATTCCTATTAGAAACCTTTGTCATTTGCTTTGCCAAATACCATTGTATTTTGGACTTGAATGCTACATGTCTTGTATGCAAAGCATGTTTGATTCACACATTTTCTCTCAAATAAATCTCCTTGTTTCTCTCCGATTAAATTGAGATGCATAAAGTGACTTATATTAATTATGCAAATCTTGCATGCTACTATCTCTCGTTACTATGAGTGACCCGGTTGGGGACTACTCCTTTGCCTATATCATGACAAAAAGGGGGAGTAGTATATGGTAAGGGGAGATGCAAATTGGTGTTGCAATTGTGCACATTGGGGAGATAACACATTAAGGGGGAGTAACCCTTTGAGGGGGGCATTGCATTTATCATACATTGCATATATTTTGTAATGTTGTGCCTAAATTCAAAAAATGCAAATGCTTGTTTTGATATCACTTGATTAATCTCACATTTCACTTGTATTGGAAAACATAGAAATCTTATTTATAGGGCTTGATTATTCTACAAGAGATTGAAGACTTGAAGTTTTATTTTCTTATCTCTTTGTGTTGTAGAATATCATAGTTGTCCCGTAGTTTCTATTTCTTTGTGAGGAATCAATGTGAGTGGTGGTTTTGTCACGAAATAGCCAAAGAGGGAGATTGTAAGGTTCCCATTTGTTGATTGGCTCATTTCGTGGACAACCACATGTTGGGGTTCTTTGTAAGGGTAGCCTAAGTATCGGTCTTATTGTTCGAAGCCCTTTGAAGACCTCGTGTTGATAAGCACCGAAGGTAAATTTCTATGTGCTTACTTTTCTTTGAAGAGATTAGTTGCACACACACACTTAACATTCATTGCATATGTGTGCATTCTCTTCACTTGTCACATTTCACACTTGCACTTATTTATTATATTTTGTTGTGTGTAATTGTGTCTTGTTGTCGTTTAATTCGTTTCCCAATAACTTTCGGAAACGTCCGCGCATGCACTAGAATGTGCTTGGTTTAGCGCGAGGACCGCCTATGGAGAATGTCCTTGGCTTCTCCTTGGTTTTCACCTTTCTAGGTGATCGGCGGTTATTATCGGCGGCCTGGCCGCCGAATGAAACCGCCGTTTCAGTCCAGACTGGTCTGAAGCATTTCTGCGGTTAAGATCGGCGGTCACGACCGCCGTTTGAAACCGCCGATTCAAGACCTGATTGTTTTATCTCTTAGTCTAATTCGGCGGTTGAATCGGCGGTCATGAAACCGCCGTTCGAAACCGCCGTTCATACCTGATTGTTTTTAATCTCTCTGTTTCGATTCGGCGGTTGGAATCGGCGGTCATGAAACCGCCGAATGAACCGCCGTTTATGCTCTGTTCTTCACGAGCTCAATTCGGCGGTCATGATCGGCGGCCTGGCCGCCGATTGAAACCGCCGATCGGCGCGTTTCTTTGAAACTTACTTAAACGACCACACTTTGATTTGGCCCCCTATATATATGCCATTTTGTCTTTAGGTCAATAAAGAGAGTTCATATTCAGAATTCATACTTAGGATATTTTTCAAAGAGAAGAAAAATTCCAAGAACTCATTTTTTATTACTCAAACACTTTTTCATGATCATCAATCATCATCTAGTATCATCCTTGATCTTTTAGATGTCATCTTGCATGGATTCTTCATCATACTTTGCTTGGTAAGCTTTTCACTAATATCTTACATATTTTGTGTTTCTCTTAGCTAGCAATCTCAATTAATTACTTGTATGTTATTTTATATACTTTGAATACAGGTTTGAGATTAGTATGATGTATGTTTGAGAAGTTTTTTTGTGATAGCTAATTAAGTTTTGTGCTTAATCTTGATTAGCTAAACTATTTGACATGTCATTTAGTTTTGATATCTAGGATTGTTCTAATTGCATACTAATCATCCTAGATAAGCATATAGGGTTTCCCTTGCTCTATGTTGCATTTGGATATTCATATATTCACTTAGGGTTGTATTCTCTTCATAGAGAAAGTAAGTCTTGTGTGTAGTATCCGGGATTAGGTTGCTTAGAACGCAAGCAAATTGGACTAGGTTCACTCATACCGGGATTAGGTAGGTGTGTGATTACTTCCGGGATTAGGCTGTAATCGTTTTACACATTTAGTGGATTCGAGGTTCGAGTGTGGCTTACTTACTAGCCCGTGGTTTTTCCCGTGAGGGTTTCCACGTAAAAATCAAGTGTTATTTAATTTCTGCATATTATACTTGATTTATTGCTTTATCTATGTAGGGGTAATTTCGTAATTTTGACTATCACGAAAAATTGGGTAAAAAGCTTAAAATCTATTCACCCCCCCTCTAGATAGTTTTATACACACCGTGCTATAATTTGTTTCAAATACCACAAAAGTGACATGTAGGGATAAATTTAGAATTCATACTATGTCCTTGTGCATGCATAGGAGCCATCCCATGACTTTGTGGTTGAGCGGGTTCAAATCTTCTTTGTTGTTGAACCGGTCTAGCTTGCTTCCTTGTTTCATTTTGCATGATTGGCCTCTTCCCTTGATGAATATGAGCCTTTGGGAAGTTAGGTTGAGGAACTTTTTGAGCTTGAGGTTGTCTCTTTGGAGCTACCTTCACTTGTGCACTTCTTGAACATTGTCCTAGATCAATTTTCTTCCTAGGAGTGTGCACCGGCGAGGCTTCTATCTTGCCCAAACTCTTGACAAAGAAGGTCTTGGTTGGAGTGGTGATCTCCTTTGTTTCTTCATACCCAATACCTCTCTTGTCACAAGGGTTCTTTCCACTACCAAGAATGTGGTCAAGTTTCATGGTGCTTGTAGTCATCCTAGACAATGACTCTATGGCTTCAACAAGCTCTCTCTTCAACCCTTCTTCATTCCTCTTAGACATAGCTAGCTCATCCCTTAGCTTGTCTTCAATCTTCTTGGATGCCTCCACTTGTTTACTTAAGTGGTCATTGTGTGTTGAAAGTTCTAGATTTTCATCCTCTAAAATCTTCAACTTTCTATTTTTCTTCTCCAATGAACTTTCACAGTTGACTATAAAGTCATTTACATCCATTTTCTCTACACTTCCATTTGTAGAGTTAGATGAGGAGTCATCTTCACTTAAGTTATCTCCTCCACTCTCATTCTCACTAATGGAGTCATTTCCCTCATTTAGACCTCCACCTTGGTCTCTTGAGTCAATGAGAGCCATATCCCAATGAGTAGCTTCGCCTATCACCTCTAGAGCTACTTCTTCATCTTTTTCTTCTGTGGGATCACTAGTCAAGTCATTCTTACCAACAACTTTATCTTCTACACAAGTGGCCCCAAATGCCGTGTAGTTGATGGTAAGCTCATCATCACTAGATGACTTGTCTCCCTTTCCGGAGTCATCACTTTCACTCCATGTGGTGGCCATCACTTTTGCCATCTTGTTCTTCAAGTTCCCATAATCGGGTGAGATGTGACCTATACCACCACACTCATAGCATTGGACCCCTTTCTTTTCACTCTTCTCTTGCCTAGGCTCAAAACTTTTGAATGGAGCCTTTTTCTTCAAGTCTTGGCCTTTGGATCCAAAGCCTTTCTTCTCGAACTTGACGAATTTCTTGAATCTTCTTAGCAACAATGCCATGTCTTCGTCCGAGTCACCTTTTTCCTCCTTCACAACCTTGGAAGCATTCAAAGCAATTCCTTTTTGCTTTTTAGGAGGTGAAATGCTAGGAGCCTTCCTAGATTCATAGGCAAAGAGTCTTCCAATCACCTCGCTCGGCTTCATATCCTTGTATGTGTTATTTTCCTCTAAAGCCGTCACTTTTGATTCGAACCTAGTGGGGAGAGACCTCATAATTTTCTGCTTAACTCTCCTATCCGAATAAGGATCACCGAGTTGATGGCTTTGATTCACAATATCCATCAACTTGACTTCAAAGTCATTGAAGCACTCGTCCTCCTCCATTTTAAGCAACTCAAATTGCGTTTGAAGGACTTGTAGCTTGGAATCCTTAACGACATCGGTTCCCTCATGTGCAACCTGTAGGATATACCATGCCTCCTTGGCTATCCTAGTGTTCTGAATCAGTTTGTACTGATTTTCATCCACTGCACATAGAAGAGCATGCAATGCCTTCCTATTCCATTTTGAAGTCTCAAACTCTTCAGGTGACCACTGGGCCTTTGGCTTGAGTACTTCTTCTCCACCACTCGTGGGAGTCATCATAGGAGGTGCATACCCATCTTCAATTGCCATCCATGCCCTATCATGGATTTGGCACACATATGCCTCCATCTTGCCTTTCCATGAGGCATAATTTACACCGGTGAGGAGAGGAGGCCGTGTGCTTGAAGCACCCTCATGGTTGCCACCGAATCCACTCATTGTATCAAATGAATGAATGTAATGTATGCAAAATGTATGAATGAGCAAAAATCACACAAATGCACAACACACCTAAAATGAGCTAGGATCACCTAAGTATATCTAGGAACCCGCTCTGATACCAATTGAAAAGAATACGGTGTGTATGATATATATTATCTAGAGGGGGGGGTGAATAGATTTTAGCTATTATTACCCAATTTTCGCATACAAGTCAATATTACGAAAATGCCCCTACTAGTCAAAAATACAAGCAAGTGTAATATAGTGCGGAATTTAAATAACACTTGATGTATACGTAGAAACCCAACCACTGGGAAAAACCATGGGCTGTTTAGTGCGCCACACTCGGAACTCGAAATCACTAATTGAAATGAAGTTTACAACCTATGTAGATCTCGTCTAACACTCCGGTCTGTAACCCCTCACTTCTACCCAGCGGGCCTTTATTAGCAACCCTATTCCAATTTGCTTGAGGCCTAAGCAACCTTAGCCTCAAGACTTAATTCTCTAAGAAGAGATTATGCAACCTATGTGAATATGTATGAATATTCAATTAACAAACAAGGCTAGGGAACCTTAGATGCTCATCTAGGATGATGATATAATCAATTAAATCAATCCTAGATATCAAGAGCTAGATGACATGTCAAAGCTAATCAAGATTAATTAAAAACCTAATTAGCTATCACAAACAACACTCAATCAATTTGAAACAAATTATAGCACGGTTTGTATAAAGCTATCTAGAGGGGGGGTGAATAGATTTTACGCTTTTTACCCAATTTTTCGTGTTAGTCAAAATTACGAAAAAGCCCTCAAGATAATATAACCAAGCAATTGTAATATGGTGCGGAAATTAAAACAACACTTGGTTTTTACGTGGAAACTCTCACGGGAAAAACCACGGGCTATGTAAGTAAGCCACACTCGAACCTCGAATCCACTAAATGTGCAAACAATTAAAACCTAATCCCGGAAGTAATCACACACCTACCTAATCCCGGTATGAGTGAACCTAGTCCTATTTGCTTGCGATCTAAGCAACCTAATCCCGGTTTCTACACACAAGACTTACTTTCTCTAGAAGAGAATACAACCCTAAGTGAATATATGAAAATATCCAAAATGCAACATAGAGCAAGGGAGACCCTATATGCTTATCTAAGATGATTAATATGCAATTAGAACAATCCTAGATATCAAAACTAAATGACATGTCAATTAGTTTAGCTAATCAATATTAAGCACAAAACCTAATATGCTAGCACAATACAAATTCTCAAACATACATCATACTCATCTCAATATTGTATCCAAAGCATACAAAATAACAAACAAGTAATTAATTGAGATTGCTAGATAAGAGAAACACAAAACATGTAAGATATTAGTGAAAAGCTTACCAAGCAAAGTATGATGAAGATTCCATGCAAGATGACATCTAGATGATCTAAGATGATGCTAGATGATGATTGATGATCATGAAAAAGTGTTTGAGTAATCAAGAATTGAGTTCTTGGAATTTTTCTTCTCTTTGAAAAATATCCTAAGTATGAATTCTGAATATGAACTCTCTTCATTGACCTAAAGTCAAAGTGGCATATATATAGGGGGCCAAATCAAAGTGTGGTCGTTTAAGTAAGTTTCAAAGAAACGCGCCGATCGGCGGTTTCAATCGGCGGCCAGGCCGCCGATAATGACCGCCGAATTGAGCTCGTGAAGAACAGAGCATAAACGGCGGTTCATTCGGCGGTTTTGTGACCGCCGATTACAACCGCCGAATCAGAACAGAGAGATTAAAATCAATCAGGTATGAACGGCGGTTTCGAACGGCGGTTTCGTGACCGCCGATTCAACCGCCGAATTAGACTGAGAGATAAATCAATCAGGTCTTGAAACGGCGGTTTCGAACGGCGGTCTTGACCGCCGATCTTAACCGCAGAAATGCTTCAGACCAATCTGGACTGAAACGGCGGTTTAATTCGGCGGCCAGGTCGCCGATCAGAACCGCCGATCACCTAGATAGGTGAAAACCAAGGAGAAGCCAAGGGCATTCTCCATAGGCGGTCCTCGCGCTAAACCAAGCACATTCTAGTGCATGCGCGGACGTTTCCGAATTAACGGGAAACGAATTACACAACAACATGACACAATTACACACAACAAAATATAATAAATAAGTGCAAGTGTGAAATGTGACAAATGAAGAGAATGCACACATATGCAATGAATGTTAAGTGTGTGTGTGCAACTAATCTCTTCAAAGAAAAGTAAGCACATAGAAATTTACCTTCGGTGCTTATCAACACGAGGTCTTCAAAGGGCTTCGAACAATAAGACCGATACTTAGGCTACCCTTACAAAGAACCCCAACATGTGGTTGTCCACGACATGAGCCAATCAACAAATGGGAACCTTACAATCTCCCCCTTTGGCTATTTCGTGACAAAACCACCACTCACATTGATTCCTCACAAAGAAATAGAAACTACGGGACAACTATGATATTCTACTACTAAAGAGATAAGAAATAAAATTTCAAGTCTTCAATCTCTTGTAGAATAATCAAGCCCTGTAAATAAGATTTCTATGTATTCCAATACAAGTGAAATGTGAGATTAATCAAGTGATGTCAAAACAAGCATTTGCATTTTTAGAATTTAAGCACAACATTACAAAATATATGCAATGTATGATAAATGCAATGCTCCCCCTCAAAGGGTTACTCCCCCTCAATGTGTTGTCTCCCCAAAGTGCACAATTGCAACACCAATTTGCATCTCCCCTTACCATATACTACTCCCCCTTTTTGTCATGATATAGGCAAAGGAGTAGTCCCCAACCGGGTCACTCATAGTAACGAGAGATAGTAGCATGCAAGATATGCATAATAAATATAAGTCACTTTATGCATCTCAATTTAATCGGAGAGAAACAAGGAGATTTATTTGAGAGAAAATGTGTGAATCAAACATGCTTTGCATACAAGACATGTAGCTTCAAGTCCAAAATACAATGGTATTTGGCAAAGCAAATGACAAAGGTTTCTAATAGGAATTCAAACCAATTTCACCAATGTCATGAGTAAAGCAAGGATATAGAATACATTGATTTCAATATAAGAGTAACTATATCCAACTTTATAAGCGAAACATGGCATGAGCAACTTGCAACCCTTTTGATTTTTCCGGATAAGATATCCGTATGATAGTAGCCATGTTCAACCAATAAAGAAAGAGAGACATTTGGAATATAAATTCCTTTGAACGGATACAAGATCCTTTATTCATTTTGAGTCTCATAAGCTTTCAACACAAGTTTTGCATTTTAAGAATATGCAATCATCAAATCATGCTTTTCATGTGAGCATGTTATATGAATTTCATGCTTTTTCATTTGACATTAGCATGTTATTAAAGAATCATCATGTCATGGAGATAATCATAGGTCATTCAAATCATACTTCCTATATACATCTCCTAGTCCAAAAATGCATGTTTGAACATAAATATGACATGGATTGTAAACAAGCAAGGTTCACACTTATTGAATTGAAAAACATATATACATATGTGCCCCAAGCTTACTCAAGCAATTAAAAGAAGAGGCATAAGATATTTCAAATTTTTTGCAAGTGACAAGAATGCAAACTAGCTCTCTTTGCTTGAGTTCCCCATATGGGGTCAATCATAGAACATCACTCCACAGACATATCCCAATAGATCTACTAGAGTTTTTAAATCGAGTAGCATCTAAGGGTTTAGTAAATAGGTCCGCAAGTTTGATCATTAGTACCTACATGTTCAAGTACTATGCATTTATTTTCAACAAGCTCTCTAATAAAGTGATGGCGGATGTCAATATGCTTAGTTCTAGAATGTTGTACCGGATTCTTAGAAATATTAATAGCACTCATGTTTATCACAAAACATAGTGAGAGTACCTTGGTTGAATCCGTAGTCTACTAGCATTTGCTTCATCCATAGGAGTTGTGTGCATCCACTCCCCGCGGCTATGTACTCGGCTTCCGCCGTGGACAAGGAAATCGAGTTTTGCTTCTTGCAAAACCACGACACCAAGTTTTGCCAAGAAAGAAGCAACCGCCCGATGTGCTCTTCCTATCATCACAATTTCCTGCCCAATCCGCATCACTATATCCTACAGACTAGGATTAGTGTCAAATGAGTACCAAATCCCATAATTAGAAGTCCCATTCACAAATCGAATGACTCTCTTAACCGAAGAGAGATGGGACTCCTTGGGATCGGATTGGTACCTAGCACAAACTCCTACACTAAATGATATATCGGGCCTACTTGCGGTCAAATAGAGCAAGCTCCCTATCATGCCACGATATAAGGTTTGGTCCACACTTTTACCGCTAGCATCCTTGCTTAGCTTCAAAGTGGTGCTCATAGGAGTATCACAATGTTTGGCTTTTTCAAGACCAAACTTCTTCACTAGGTTTTTGGCATATTTGGCTTGGGTTATGAAGATCCCATTATCTAGTTGCCTAATTTGCAAACCTAGGAAGTAATTAAGCTCACCAACAAGACTCATTTCAAATTCATGAGACATGACATCAACAAATTGTTGGACCTTGGTGTTGTTGGTGGAGCCAAACACTATGTCATTGACATATATTTGAGCTATGAAAAGCTCATCATTGTCTCTCATGATGAATAGTGTCTTGTCAACACTACCTCTTGTGTAGTCATTGTCAACAAGAAATTGAGTGAGGCGCTCATACCAAGCCCTCGGTGCTTGTTTCAACCCATATAGTGCCTTCTTGAGGCGATAGACATGGTTGGGGTGGTGTGCATCCACAAACCCCTTGGGTTGTTCAACAAACACTTCCTCTTGCAAGAAGCCATTGAGGAAGGCACTCTTGACATCCATTTGGTGCAATTTGAACTTGTGCACACAAGAAATGGACAAGAGAAGCCTAATAGACTCGAAACGGGCACGGGAGCAAATGTCTCCTCAAAGTCGATACCCTCAATTTGAGAGTACCCTTGTGCTACAAGTCTAGCCTTGTTCCGTACTATGTTGCCATCCTCATCGGATTTGTTCCTAAATATCCATTTAGTGCCTATGACATTAGTGGTCTTAGGCCTAGGAACTAGAGTCCAAACCTCATTCCTTTCGAATTGGTTTAGCTCTTCTTGCATGGCAAGAACCCAAAATTCATCATTTAAGGCTTCTTCAACCTTTTTGGGTTCAATTTGAGAGGTGTAGCAAGTATAGCTAATAAGATTAGCAAGTTGACGTCTAGTCCTAACACCTTCATTTACCTCTCCAATGATATCTTCTTTATCATGGAGTTTCCTAACCCATGGAGCGGGTTCTTTAGAGTCCAAGAGAGGAACTCTAGCAATAGGTTGTGTGTCATCATTGTTGACATTAGATGTCCCAACATTAGGAGACATCACAACCTTCTCCAAAGGAGAACCATCACTAAAAATAACCTCCTCCTCATGATCATTAGACTTGAGCCTAGTATCATCAAATACGACATTGGATGATTCCATAACACTTAGAGTCTTTAAATTGAAAACTTTATAAGCTCTATTATTCAAGGCATAGCCAATAAAGATACCCTCATCACTCTTAGCATCGAATTTGCCAAGTTGATCACGGTCATTCAAAATGTAGCATTTGCTTCCAAAAGTGTGGAAGTAGCTAACATTTGGCCTCTTGCCTTTCCATAACTCATAGGAGGTGTTTCTAGTACCGGGCCTTAGGAAGACTCTATTTCCTATATAGCAAGCCGTATTGACGGCTTCGGCCCATAGGTTCCTAGGGACATTGTTGCTAAGCAACATCACACGGGCCATTGTAAGGATTCCCGTTGTTTTTAATTGGCTTATTTCGTGATCAAACCATATGTGGGGGTTCTTTGTAAGGGTAGCCTAAGTATCGGTCTTCTTGTTTGAAGCCCTTTGAAGACCTCGTGTTGATAAGCACCGAAGTTAAATTTCTATGTGCTTACTTTTCTTTGAAGAGATTAGTTGCACACACACACTAAACATTCATTGCATATGTGTGCATTCTCTTCGTTTGTCACAATTCACACTTGCACTTATTTATTATATTTTGTTGTGTGTTATTGTGTCTTGTTGTTGTGTTAATTCGTTTCCCGATAACTTTCGGAAACGTCCGCGCATGCACAGAATGTGCTTGGTTTAGCGCGAGGACCCGCCTATGGAGAATGCCCTTGGCTTCACCTTGGTTTTCACCTATCTAGGTGATCGGCGGTTTTATCGGTGGCCTGGCCGCCGAATGTAACCGCCGTTTCAGTCCAGATTGGTCTGAAGCATTTCTGCGTTAAGATCGGCGGTCACGACCGCCGTTCGAAACCGCCGATTCAAGACCTGATTGATTTATCTCTCAGTCTAATTCGGCGGTTGAAACGGCGGGCATGAAACCGCCGTTCGAAACCGCCGTTCATACCTGGTTGATTTTGATTCGCTCTGTTCTGTTTCGGCGGTTGGAATCGGCGGTCACGAAACCGCCGAATTAACCGCCGTTTATGCTCTGTTCTTCACGAGCTCAATTCGGCGGTCATTAACGGCGGCCTGGCCGCCGATTGAAACCGCCGATTGGCGCGTTTCTTTGAAACTTACTTAAACGACCACACTTTGATTTGGCCCCCTATATATATGCCACTTTGACTTTAGGTCAATTAAGAGAGTTCATATTCAGAATTCATACTTAGGATATTTTTCAAAGAGAAGAAAAATTCCAAGAACTCCATTCTTGATTCTCAAACACTTTTTCATGATCATCAATCATCATCTAGCATCATCTTAGATCATCTAGATGTCTCTAGCATGGAATCTTCATCATACTTTGCTTGGTAAGCTTTTCACTAATATCTTACATGTTTTGTGTTTCTCTTATCTAGCAATCTCAATTGATTACTTGTTTGTTATTTTGTATGCTTTAGATACAATGTGAGATAGTATGATGTATGTTTGAGATTTTATATTGTGCTTGCATATTAGGTTTTGTGCTTAATATTGATTAGCTAAACTAATTGACATGTCATTTAGTTTTGATATCTAGGATTGTTCTTAATTGCATATTAATCATCTTAGATAAGCATATAGGTTTCCCTTGCCTATGTGTGCATTTTGGATATTTACATATATTCACTTAGGGTTGTATTCTCTTCATAGAGAAAGTAAGTCTTGTGTGTAGCATCCGGATTAGGTTGCTTAGAACGCAAGCAAATTGGACTAGGTTCACTCATACCGGATTAGGTAGGGTGTGTGATTACTTCCGGATTAGGTTGTAATCGTTTGCACATTTAGTGGATTCGAGGTTCGAGTGTGGCTTTACTTACATAGCCCGTGGTTTTTCCCGTGAGGGTTTCCACGTAAAACCAAGTGTTGTTTTAATTTCCGCCCCATATTACAATTGCTTGGTTTATATTATCTTGAGGGCATTTTAGTAATTTTTGACTAACACGAAAAATTGGGTAAAAAGCGTAAATCTATTCACCCCCCCTCTAGATAGCTTTATACACACCGTGCTATTATTTGTTTCAATTGGTATCAGAGCGGGTTCCTAGACATACATAGGTGATCCTTGCTTATTTTGGTGTGTTTTGCATTTTGTGTGATTTTTGATCATTCATACATTTGCATTCATTTCATTCATTCATAAACACTATGAGTGGAAACGGTGGAAATGGTGGGGCCACGAAGGAGCTTCTAGCACAAGGCCTCCACTTCTTACCGGATTGAACTATTCCCAATGGAAAAGGAAGATGGAATCCTACATATGCCAATTCATGACCGTGCATGGATGGCGGTGGAAGACGGATATGATCCCTATGATGACTCCCGATGGTGGAGGACAAGATGTTTTTGAAGCCTAAGGCGTTATGGAACGCGCAAGAGTTTGAGGCTTCTAAGTGGAATAGGAAGGCTATGCATGCCATTATGTGTGCTATGGATGAGAATCAGTACAAGCTTATTCAGAATACTCAGATTGCCAAAGTGGCATGGGACATCCTTCTAGTTGCACATGAGGGAACCGAGGTGGTGAAGGAGTCCAAGCTTCAAGTCCTCCAAACTCAGTTTGAGCTACTTAGGATGGGAGAGGATGAATGCTTCAATGACTTCGAAATCAAATTGATGGATATTGTAAATCAAAGCCATCAACTCGGAGACCCGTATTCGGATAGGAGAGTCAAGCAAAAAATTATGAGATCTCTCCCCGATAGGTTTGAATCCAAGGTGACGGCTTTGCCCCCGAATGTGCTAATCACAATGAAAAGAAGAAGAGCAAAGTGATGGCCGCCACTTGGAGTGGGAGTAGTGATGACTCCAATGAGGAAGATGAGTCTTCAAGTGAAGAAGAGCTCATGGCTAACCTCCTAGCTTTTGCCTCCTCACATAAGAGCAAAAGTGGTAGTGAGAAAGAGGAAATGAGTCAAGAGGAAAATGACTCAAGTGAAGAAGAAAGTGATTCCTCATCTAACTCCATAAGTAGTTTTGTGGAGAAAAAGGTGCTTGCTAAATGCCATGCCGAGTTTAATGATTTAGCAATCAAGAGCACAAGAAAGATCAAGATGTTGAGAGAAGAAAATCTTGAGCTTGCATCTCATAATGACCACTTAGGTGAACAAGTGGAAAAATTCAAGAAGATAGAAGATAAGCTAAGAGAGGAGTTAGCTTTATCTAGGAGGAATGAAGAAAGTCTAAAGAGTGAGCTTGAAGAAGTTAGAAATTCTATGACTAGGATAGATTCTAGCACCAAGAAGCTTGACCATATGCTTGGTGTTGGAAAGAGTCCATGTGACAAGAAGGGTCTTGGGTATGAAGATGACAAGAAGATCTCTACCTCTAACAAGACCGTGTTTGTCAAGAGCTTGAAGAAAGAGAAACTTCATTTGGTGCAAGCTCCTAGAAAGAAATTAGAAGTAGGACAATGCTCTAATGCACAAGTGAAGATGGTCCAAGAAGGAAACCTCAAGCTCACCCCCTAGGGTCTCTCAAGCTAACATTCCTCCTCAAATGGCTCACAAAGAAAGAGACCTATCATGCAACCTCAAGCTAGGAAGCAACCAAGACCGGTTCAACAACGAAGAATGATTGAACCCTTTCATCCACAAAGACAAGGACAAGGTATGATTCCTTATTTCACTCCTATATGTCATTTTTGTGGATTTGATGGTCATATTAGACCACATTGCTTTCGATATATAAAACTGTGCAAAACTAGAAGCATGATAGAGAAGAAAAAGAAAGACCATGATGCTGTTCCTAGGAATGATAATTCTATTATGCATGATCCTAGGACATCTAGAGCCCATATACCAAAACCACTAAGAAAGCTAAGATTGTTTCTAGGTGGATTAGAAAGAATGACATTGTTTGCCATGTTGCTCAAATAGCCTTGAAGGCAAATTCTTCTAATTTTTGGTATCTAGATAGTGGGTGCTCTAGGCACATGACGGGAAACAAGAGTTCTTCTTCGAGACTCTTGTTATGGAGGAAGGTGGATATGTCACTTTTTGGTGATGGATCCAAAAAGAAAGTTGTAGGGAAAGGAACCATTTCCGTCCCGGATTACCCTCCTTATCCGATGCTTATTTTGTGATGGCTTGAAAGCCAATTTAATAAGCATTTCACATCTAAGTGATGAAGGATATTCCGTCTTGTTTTGTAAGATGATTGCTCGATCCTAAAGAGCCCGAATGGACAAACCTTATTGAAAGGTATGAGATCTAGCGACAATTGCTATTGTCTTGAAGCTAGAATAGTCTCAAACAATGTGTCCATGGATGAGCAAATTGTGTTGTGGCATGAAAGACTTGGCCACATGAACTTTAGGGATCTACGGACCTTGGAAAGTTCGAGTGTGTGCGTGGCCTCCCTAAGCTTGGAAGAAAGCCAATGGTGTTTGTGGACCTTGCCAACAAGGAAAGCAAACTAAAAGCATCACAAAAAGGTAAGTATCTCACCACCAAGGAGCCTCTTGAGCTTCTCCACATGGACCTCATGGGTCCCATGCAAACCGAAAGTTTGGGTGGAAAGAGATACATTTTTTGTATGTGTTGATGATTTCTCTAGATTTACATGGACATACTTTCTTAGAGAAAATCCGAAACTTTTGATAAGTTTAAAATGCTTTGTACTAAATTACAAAATGAAATGAAATCTAACATTAGAAGCATTAAACGGATTAGAATGACCATGGAGAGAGTTTGAGAATGCCTCTTTTGAAAGCCTTGTGATAGCTTAGGCATCTCCCATGAGTTTTCGGCTCCTAGGACACCTCAACAAAATGGAGTTGTTGAGAGGAAGAATAGGGTCCTCCAAGAGATGGCCCGAGTGATGTTGCTTAGCAACAATGTCCCTAGGAACCTATGGGCCGAAGCCATCATACGGCTTGCTATATAGGAAATCGTGTGTTCCTAAGGCCCGGTTCTAGAAACACCTCCTATGAGCTATGGAAGGGTAGGAGCCAAATGTTAGCTACTTCCCCACATTTGGAAGCAAATGCTACATTTTAAATGACCGTGATCAACTTGGCAAGTTTGATGCTAAGAGTGATGGGGTATCTTTATTGGCTACGCCTTGAATAGTAAAGCCTATAGAGTTTTCAACTTGAAGACTCGAACCGTCATGGAATCATCAAATGTGGTCATTGATGATACTAGGCTCAAGTCTAATAACCATGAGGAGGAGGATGTTCTAGAGGATGACTCTCCTTTGGAGAGGGTTGTGGTGACTCCCAATGTTGGGACATCTAATGAAGTCACACAACCCATTATAGAGTTCCTCTCTTGGACTCTAAGAACCCGCTCCAGGGTTAGGAACTCCATGATAAAGAAGATATCATTGGAGAGGTAAATGAGGGTGTTAGGACTAGACGTCAACTTGCTAATCTTATTAGCTATACTTGCTACACCTCTCAAATTGAACCCAAAAAGGTTGAAGAAGCCCTACATGATGAATTTTGGGTTCTTGCCATGCAAGAAGAGCTAAACCAATTCGAAAGGAATGAGGTTTGGACTCTAGTTCCTAGGCCTAAGACCACTAATGTCATAGGCACTAAATGGATTTTAGGAACAAATCCGATGAGGATGGCAACATAGTGCGGAACAAGGCTAGACTTGTAGCACAAGGGTACTCTCAAATTGGGGTATCGACTTTGAGGAGACATTTGCTCCCGTTGCCGCGTTAGAGTCCATTAGGCTTCTCTTGTCCATCTCTTGTGTGCACAAGTTCAAATTGGCCCAAATGGACGTCAGAGTGCCTTCCTCAATGGCTTCTTGCAAGAGGAAGTGTTTGTTGAACAACCCAAGGGGTTTGTGGATGCACACCACCCCAACCATGTCTATCGCCTCAAGAAGGCACTATATGGGTTGAAACAAGCACCGAGGGCTTGGTATGAGCGCCTCACTCAATTTCTTGTTGACAATAACTACCAAGAGGTAGTGTTGACAAGACACTAGTCATCAAGAGAGACCATGATGAGCTTTTCATAGCTCAAATATATGTCGATGACATAGTGTTTGGCTCCACCACAACACCCAAGGTCCAACAATTTGTTGATGTTTGTCTCATGAATTTGAGATGAGTCTTGTTGGTGAGCTTATTACTTCTAGGTTTGCAAATTAGGCAACTTGATAATGGGATCTTCATAACCCAAGCCAAATATGCCAAAAACCTTGTGAAGAAGTTTTGGTTTGCTTGAAAAAGCCAAACATTGTGACACCCTATGAGCACCACTTTGAAGCTAAGCAAGGATGCTAGCGGTTAAAAGTGTGGACCAACCTTATATCGTGGCATGATAGGGAGCTTGCTCTATTTGACCGTAAGTAGGCCCGATATATCATTTAGTGTAGGAGTTTGTGCTAGGTACCAATCCGCCCAAGGATCCAAGGAGTCCATCTCTCTTCGGTTAAGAGAGTCATTCGCTTGTGAATGGGACTTCCAACTATGGGATTTGGTACTCATTTGACACTAATCCTAGTCTTGTAGGATATAGTGATGCGGATTGGGCAGGAAATTGTGATGATAGGAAGAGCACATCGGGCGGTTGCTTCTTTCTAGGCAATAACTTGGTGTCTTGGTTTTGCAAGAAGCAAAACTCGATTTCCTTGTCCACGGCGCGGAAGCCGAGTACATAGCCGCGGGGAGTGGATGCACTCAACTTATGTGATGAAGCAAATGCTAGTGGATTACGGATTCCAACAAGGTAGCTCTCACTCTCTTTTGTGATAAAGATGAGTGCCATTAATATTTCCAAGAATCCGGTGCAACATTCTAGAACTAAGCATAATTGACATCCGCCATCACTTCATTAGAGAGCTTGTTGAAAATAAATGCATAGTACTTGAACATGTAGGTACTAATGATCAACTTGCGGACCTATTTACTAAACCCTTAGATGCTACTCGATTTAAAACTCTTAGTAGATCTATTGGGGTATGTCTTGTGGAGTGATGTTCTATGATTGACCCCATATGGAGAACTCAAGCAAAGAGAGCTATTTTGCATTCTTGTATCTTGCAAAAAATTTGAAATATCTTATGCCTTCTTCTTTAATTGCTTGAGTAAGCTTGGTTGTACATATGTATATATGTTTTTAAAATTCCATAAGTGTGAACCTTGCTTGTCTACAATCCATGTCATATTTGTTCAAACATGCATTTTGGACTAGGAGATTTACATTGGAAGTATGATTTGAATGAACCTATGATTATCTCCATGACATGATGATTCTTTAATAACATGCTAATGACAAATGAAAAAGCATGAAATTCATATAACATGCTCACATGAAAGCATGAATTGATGATTGCATATTCTTAAAAATGCAAAACTTGTGTGAAAACTTATGAGACTCAAAATGAATAAAGGATCTTGTATCCATTCAAATGGAATTTACATTCCAAATGTCTCTCTTTCTTTATTAGTTGAACATGTTACATCATACGGAGAATTTATCCGGAAAAATCAAATAGGGTGCAAAGTCGCTCATGCCATGTTTCGCTTATAAAGTTGGATATAGTTGCTCTTAAATTGAAATCATATAATCTCTATATCCTTGCTTTCCCATGACATTGGTGAAATTGGTTTGAATCTTATTAGAAACCTTTGTCATTTGCTTTGCCAAAACCATTGTATTTTGGACTTGAATGCTATATGTCTTGTATGCAAAGCATGTTGGATTCACACATTTTCCCGCAAAATAAATCTCCTTGTTCTCTCAAATTAATTGAAGTGCATAGAGTGACTCTATGTAGTAATGCAAGTCTTGCATGCTTCTATCTCTCGTTGCTATGGAGTGACCCGGTTGGGGACTACTACTCCTTTCCTATATCATGACAAAAAGGGGAAGTAGGATTATGTTAGGGGGAGGTGCAAAAATATAGAAGCTATTGTACATTTGGGGAGAACATACATTGAGGGGAGTAACCCGTTGAGGGGGAGCATTGCTTTATCATACATTGCATACATTTGGTAATGTTGTGCCTAAATTCTAAAAATGCAAATGCTTGTATTGTTCTCACATGATTAATCTCACACTTTTCTTGTATTAGAAATGTTAGAAACTTTTTCAGGGGATTGATTATTCTACAAGAGGATTGAAGACTTCAAGTTGCATTAGCTTATCTCTTTGTAATGTAGAATATCATTATAGTCCCGTAGTTTCTATTTTTTGTGAGGAATCATTGTGAGTGATGGTTTTTGTCACGAAATAGCCAAAGGGGGAGATTGTAAGGATTCCCGTTGTTTTTAATTGGCTTATTTCGTGATCAAACCTAGATGTGGGGTTCTTTGTAAGGGTAGCCTAAGTATCGGTCTTCTTGTTTGAAGCCCTTTGAAGACCTCGTGTTGATAAGCACCGAAGTTAAATTCTATGTGCTTACTTTTCTTTGAAGAGATTAGTTTGCACACACACACTAAACATTCATTGCATATGTGTGGCATTCTCTTCGTTTGTCACAATTCACACTTGCACTTATTTATTATATTTTGTTGTGTGTTATTGTGTCTTGTTGTTGTGTTAATTCGTTTCCCGATATTTTTCGGAAACGTCCGCGCATGCACGAGAATGTGCTGGT
>VAHF01000216.1:0-56458 GCA_008009225.1 Acer yangbiense | reverse complement strand
CAAATGGAACAAGACTATTTCCGACAGCCCCAATGCCGTCGGAAATAGTGTATCCTTTTTAACTTTTCAAATGGAACAAGGCTATTTCCGACGGCCTCAATGCGTCGAAAATAGTGTATTCCTTTTACTTTAGAAATGGAGCAAGGAATTGTCCGACGGCATTGGCGCCGTCGAAAAAGTGTATTCCGTTTTACTTTTCAAATGGGAACAAGACTATTCCGACAGCCCCAATGCCGTCGGAAATAGTGTATTCCTTTTTTTACTTTTCAAATGGGGCAAAGACAATTTTCCGACGGCATTGGGCTGTCGGAAAAAGTGTATCCTTTTTTTACTTTAAAATGGAACAAGACTATTGCCGACAGCCTCAATGCGTCGGAAATATGTATTCCTTTTTTACATTTCAAATTTAACAAGACAATTTCGACGGCCTCAATGCGTCGGAAATAGTGTATTCCATTTGTACTTTTCAAATGGAACAAGACTATTTCCGACGGCATTTGGCGTTGGAAAAGTGTATTCCTTTTATACTTTTCAAATGGAACAAGACTATTTCCGACGGCCTCAATGACGTCGGAAATAGTGTATTCCTTTTTACTTTTCAAAGGAACAAGACTATTTCCGAAAGCCCCAATGCGTCGGAAATAGGTATTCCTTTTTTACATTTCAAATGGAACAAGACATTTCCGACGTGCACAATGCCGTCGGAAATAGTGTATTACATTTTTTAATTATCAAAATGGAACAAGACTATTTCCGACGGCATTGGGCCGTGGAAAAAGTGTATTCCTTTTTATACTTTTCAAATGGAACAAGACTATTTCCGACGGCCTCAATGCCTTCGGAAATAGTGTATTCCTTTTTTACTTTAGAAATGGAACAAGACTATTTCCGACTGCATTGCCCCGTTGAAAAAAAGTGTATCTCCTTTTTTTACTTTTCAAATGGAACAAGACTATTTACGACGGCCTCAATGCTGTCGGAAATATTGTATTCCTTTTTTTACTTTCAAATGGAACAAGACTAGTTCCGATGGCATGGGCCGTCGGAAAAGTGTATTACTTTTTTTTACTTTTCAAATGGAACAAGACTATTTCCGACGGCCTCAATGCCGTCGGAAATAGTGTATTCCTTTTTTACTTTTCAAATGGAACAAGACTATTTCCGACGGCCTCAATACTGTCGGAAAAAAGTGTATTCCTTTTCTTACTTTTCAAATGGAACAAGACTATTTCCGACGGCCTCAATGCCGTCGGAAATAGGTATTCCTTTTTTTTACTTTCAAATGGAGTAAGACTATTTTCCAACGGCCTCAATGACGTCGGAAATAGTGTATTCCTTTTTTACTTTTCAAATGGAACAAGACTATTTCCGACAGCCCCAATGCCGTCGGAAATAGTGTATTCCTTTTTTACTTTTCAAATTGATTAAGACTATTTCCGATGGCATTGGGGCTGTCGGAAAAAAGTGTATACCTTTTTTTACTTTTCAAATGGAGCAAGACTATTTCCGATGGCATTGGGCTGTCGGAAAAAGTGTATTCCTTTTTTTACTTTAAAAATGGAACAAGACTATTTCCGACGGCCTCAATGCCGTCGGAAATAGTGTATTCCTTTTCTTACTTTTCAAATGGAACAAGAATATTTCCAACGGCCTCAATGACGTCGGAAATAGTGTATTCCTTTTTTTACTTTTCAAATGGAACAAGACTATTTACGACGGCCTCAATGACGTCGGAAATAGTGTATTGCTTTTTTTACTTTTCAAATGGAACAAGACTATTTCCAAAGGCATTGGGCCGTCGGAAAAAGTGTATTCCTTTTTTTACTTTTCAAATGGAACAAGACTATTTACGACGGCCTCAATGCTGTCGGAAATAGTGTATTCCTTTTTTTACTTTTCAAATGGAATAAGACTATTTCCAACGGCCTCAATGACGTCGGAAATAGTGTATTCCTTTTTTTACTTTTCAAATGGAACAAGACTATTTCCGACAGCCCCAATGCCGTCGGAAATAGTGTATTCCTTTTTATACTTTTCAAATGGAGCAAGACTATTTCCGATGGCATTTGGCTGTCGGAAAAAGTGTATTCCTTTTTTTACTTTTCAAATGGAGCAAGACTATTTCCGATGGCATTGGGCTGCCGGAAAAAGTGTATTCCTTTTTTTACTTTAAAAATGGCACAAGACTATTTCCGACGGCCTCAATGCCGTCGGAAATAGTGTATTCCTTTTTTTACTTTTCAAATGGAACAAGACTATTTCCGACAGCCTCAATGCCGTCGGAAATATTGTATTCCTTTTTTTACATTTCAAATGGAACAAGACAATTTCCGACGGCCTCAATGCCGTCGGAAATAGTGTATTCCATTTTTTAATTATCAAATGGAACAAGACTATTTCCGACGGCATTGGGCCGTTGGAAAAAGTGTATTCCTTTTTATACTTTTCAAATGGAACAAGGCTATTTCCGACGGCCTCAATGCCGTCGAAAATAGTGTATTCCTTTTTTACTTTAGAAATGGAGCAAGACTATTTCCGACGGCATTGGCCCGTCGAAAAAAGTGTATTCCTTTTTTTACTTTTCAAATGGAACAAGACTATTTCCGACAGCCCCAATGCCGTCGGAAATAGTGTATTCCTTTTTTTACTTTTCAAATGGGGCAAGACAATTTCCGACGGCATTGGGCTGTCGGAAAAAGTGTATTCCTTTTTTTACTTTAAAAATGGAACAAGACTATTTCCGACAGCCTCAATGCCGTCGGAAATATTGTATTCCTTTTTTTACATTTCAAATTTAACAAGACAATTTCCGACGGCCTCAATGCCGTCGGAAATAGTGAATTCCATTTTTTACTTTTCAAATGGAACAAGACTATTTCCGACGGCATTTGGCCGTTGGAAAAAGTGTATTCCTTTTTATACTTTTCAAATGGAACAAGACTATTTCCGACGGCCTCAATGACGTCGGAAATAGTGTATTCCTTTTTTTACTTTTCAAATGGAACAAGACTATTTCCGACAGCCCCAATGCCGTCGGAAATATTGTATTCCTTTTTTTACATTTCAAATGGAACAAGACAATTTCCGACTGCCTCAATGCCGTCGGAAATAGTGTATTCCATTTTTTAATTATCAAATGGAACAAGACTATTTCCGACGGCATTGGGCCGTTGGAAAAAGTGTATTCCTTTTTATACTTTTCAAATGGAACAAGACTATTTCCGACGGCCTCAATGCCTTCGGAAATAGTGTATTCCTTTTTTACTTTAGAAATGGAACAAGACTATTTCCGACGGCATTGCCCCGTTGAAAAAAGTGTATTCCTTTTTTTACTTTTCAAATGGAACAAGACTATTTACGACGGCCTCAATGCTGTCGGAAATAGTGTATTCCTTTTTTTACTTTTCAAATGGAACAAGACTAGTTCCGATGGCATTGGGCCGTCGGAAAAAGTGTATTACTTTTTTTACTTTTCAAATGGAACAAGACTATTTCCGACGGCCTCAATGCCGTCGGAAATAGTGTATTCCTTTTTTACTTTTCAAATGGAACAAGACTATTTCCGACGGCCTCAATGCCATCGGAAAAAGTGTATTCCTTTTCTTACTTTTCAAATGGAACAAGACTATTTCCGACGGCCTCAATGCCGTCGGAAATAGTGTATTCCTTTTTTTACTTTTCAAATGGAATAAGACTATTTCCAACGGCCTCAATGACGTCGGAAATAGTGTATTCCTTTTTTTACTTTTCAAATGGAACAAGACTATTTCCGACAGCCCCAATGCCGTCGGAAATAGTGTATTCCTTTTTTTACTTTTCAAATGGAGCAAGACTATTTCCGATGGCATTGGGCTGTCGGAAAAAGTGTATTCCTTTTTTTACTTTTCAAATGGAGCAAGACTATTTCCGATGGCATTGGGCTGTCGGAAAAAGTGTATTCCTTTTTTTACTTTAAAAATGGAACAAGACAATTTCCGAAGGCCTCAATGCCGTCGGAAATAGTGTATTCCTTTTCTTACTTTTCAAATGGAACAAGAATATTTCCAACGGCCTCAATGACGTCGGAAATAGTGTATTCCTTTTTTTACTTTTCAAATGGAACAAGACTATTTCCGACAGCCTCAATGCCGTCGGAAATATTGTATTCCTTTTTTTACATTTCAAATGGAACAAGACAATTTCCGACGGCCTCAATGCCGTCGGAAATAGTGTATTCCATTTTTTAATTATCAAATGGAACAAGACTATTTCCGACGGCATTGGGCCGTTGGAAAAAGTGTATTCCTTTTTATACTTTTCAAATGGAACAAGACTATTTCCGACGGCCTCAATGCCGTCGGAAATAGTGTATTCCTTTTTTACTTTAGAAATGGAACAAGACTATTTCCGACGGCATTGGCCCGTCGAAAAAAGTGTATTCCTTTTTTTACTTTTCAAATGGAACAAGACTATTTCCGACGGCCTCAATGCCGTCGGAAATAGTGTATTCCTTTTTTTACTTTTCAAATGGAACAAGACTATTCCCAACGGCCTCAATGACGTCGGAATTAGTGTATTCCTTTTTTTACTTTTCAAATGGAACAAGACTATTTCCGACGGCATTGGGCCGTCGAAAAAAGTGTATTCCTTTTTTTACTTTTCAAATGGAACAAGACTATTTACGACGGCCTCAATGACGTCGGAAATAGTGTATTGCTTTTTTTACTTTTCAAATGGAACAAGACTATTTCCAATGGCATTGGGCCGTCGGAAAAAGTGTATTCCTTTTTTTACTTTTCAAATGGAACAAGACTATTTACGACGGCCTCAATGCTGTCGGAAATAGTGTATTCCTTTTTTTACTTTTCAAATGGAATAAGACTATTTCCAACGGCCTCAATGACGTCGGAAATAGTGTATTCCTTTTTTTACTTTTCAAATGGAACAAGACTATTTCCGACATCACCAATGCCGTCGGAAATAGTGTATTCCTTTTTATACTTTTCAAATGGAGCAAGACTATTTCCGATGGCATTTGGCTGTCGGAAAAAGTGTATTCCTTTTTTTACTTTTCAAATGGAGCAAGACTATTTCCGATGGCATTGGGCTGCCGGAAAAAGTGTATTCCTTTTTTTACTTTAAAAATGGCACAAGACTATTTCCGACGGCCTCAATGCCGTCGGAAATAGTGTATTCCTTTTCTTACTTTTCAAATGGAACAAGAATATTTCCAACGGCCTCAATGACGTCGGAAATAGTGTATTCCTTTTTTTACTTTTCAAATGGAACAAGACTATTTCCGACAGCCTCAATGCCGTCGGAAATATTGTATTCCTTTTTTTACATTTCAAATGGAACAAGACAATTTCCGACGGCCTCAATGCCGTCGGAAATAGTGTATTCCATTTTTTAATTATCAAATGGAACAAGACTATTTCCGACGGCATTGGGCCGTTGGAAAAAGTGTATTCCTTTTTATACTTTTCAAATGGAACAAGGCTATTTCCGACGGCCTCAATGCCGTCGAAAATAGTGTATTCCTTTTTTACTTTAGAAATGGAGCAAGACTATTTCCGACGGCATTGGCCCGTCGAAAAAAGTGTATTCCTTTTTTTACTTTTCAAATGGAACAAGACTATTTCCGACAGCCCCAATGCCGTCGGAAATAGTGTATTCCTTTTTTTACTTTTCAAATGGGGCAAGACAATTCCGACGGCATTGGGCTGTCGGAAAAAGTGTATTCCTTTTTTTACTTTAAAAATGGAACAAGACTATTTCCGACAGCCTCAATGCCGTCGGAAATATTGTATTCCTTTTTTTACATTTCAAATTTAACAAGACAATTTCCGACGGCCTCAATGCCGTCGGAAATAGTGTATTCCATTTTTTACTTTTCAAATGGAACAAGACTATTTCCGACGGCATTTGGCCGTTGGAAAAAGTGTATTCCTTTTTATACTTTTCAAATGGAACAAGACTATTTCCGACGGCCTCAATGACGTCGGAAATAGTGTATTCCTTTTTTTACTTTTCAAATGGAACAAGACTATTTCCGACAGCCCCAATGCCGTCGGAAATATTGTATTCCTTTTTTTACATTTCAAATGGAACAAGACAATTTCCGACTGCCTCAATGCCGTCGGAAATAGTGTATTCCATTTTTTAATTATCAAATGGAACAAGACTATTTCCGACGGCATTGGGCCGTTGGAAAAAGTGTATTCCTTTTTATACTTTTCAAATGGAACAAGACTATTTCCGACGGCCTCAATGCCTTCGGAAATAGTGTATTCCTTTTTTACTTTAGAAATGGAACAAGACTATTTCCGACGGCATTGCCCCGTTGAAAAAAGTGTATTCCTTTTTTTACTTTTCAAATGGAACAAGACTATTTACGACGGCCTCAATGCTGTCGGAAATATTGTATTCCTTTTTTTACTTTTCAAATGGAACAAGACTAGTTCCGATGGCATTGGGCCGTCGGAAAAAGTGTATTACTTTTTTTACTTTTCAAATGGAACAAGACTATTTCCGACGGCCTCAATGCCGTCGGAAATAGTGTATTCCTTTTTTACTTTTCAAATGGAACAAGACTATTTCCGACGGCCTCAATACTGTCGGAAAAAGTGTATTCCTTTTCTTACTTTTCAAATGGAACAAGACTATTTCCGACGGCCTCAATGCCGTCGGAAATAGTGTATTCCTTTTTTTACTTTTCAAATGGAGTAAGACTATTTCCAACGGCCTCAATGACGTCGGAAATAGTGTATTCCTTTTTTTACTTTTCAAATGGAACAAGACTATTTCCGACAGCCCCAATGCCGTCGGAAATAGTGTATTCCTTTTTTTACTTTTCAAATTGATTAAGACTATTTCCGATGGCATTGGGCTGTCGGAAAAAGTGTATACCTTTTTTTACTTTTCAAATGGAGCAAGACTATTTCCGATGGCATTGGGCTGTCGGAAAAAGTGTATTCCTTTTTTTACTTTAAAAATGGAACAAGACTATTTTCGACGGCCTCAATGCCGTCGGAAATAGTGTATTCCTTTTCTTACTTTTCAAATGGAACAAGAATATTTCCAACGGCCTCAATGACGTCGGAAATAGTGTATTCCTTTTTTTACTTTTCAAATGGAACAAGACTATTTCCGACAGCCTCAATGCCGTCGGAAATATTGTATTCCTTTTTTTACATTTCAAATGGAACAAGACAATTTCCGACGGCCTCAATGCCGTCGGAAATAGTGTATTCCATTTTTTACTTTTCAAATGGAACAAGACTATTTCCGACGGCATTGGGCCGTTGGAAAAAGTGTATTCCTTTTTATACTTTTCAAATGGAACAAGACTATTTCCGACGGCCTCAATGCCGCGGAAATAGTGTATTCCTTTTTTACTTTTGAAATGGAACAAGACTATTTCCGACGGCATTGGCCCGTCGAAAAAAGTGTATTCCTTTTTTTACTTTTCAAATGGAACAAGACTATTTACGACGGCCTCAATGCCGTTGGAAATAGTGTATTCCTTTTTTTACTTTTCAAATGGAACAAGACTATTCCCAACGGCCTCAATGACGTCGGAATTAGTGTATTCCTTTTTTTTCTTTTCAAATGGAACAAGACTATTTCCGACGGCATTGGGCCGTCGAAAAAAGTGTTTTCCTTTTTTTACTTTTCAAATGGAACAAGACTATTTACGACGGCCTCAATGACGTCGGAAATAGTGTATTGCTTTTTTTACTTTTCAAATGGAACAAGACTATTTCCAAAGGCATTGGGCCGTCGGAAAAAGTGTATTCCTTTTTTTACTTTTCAAATGGAACAAGACTATTTACGACGGCCTCAATGCTGTCGGAAATAGTGTATTCCTTTTTTTACTTTTCAAATGGAATAAGACTATTTCCAACGGCCTCAATGACGTCGGAAATAGTGTATTCCTTTTTTTACTTTTCAAATGGAACAAGACTATTTCCGACAGCCCCAATGCCGTCGGAAATAGTGTATTCCTTTTTATACTTTTCAAATGGAGCAAGACTATTTCCGATGGCATTTGGCTGTCGGAAAAAGTGTATTCCTTTTTTTACTTTTCAAATGGAGCAAGACTATTTCCGATGGCATTGGGCTGCCGGAAAAAGTGTATTCCTTTTTTTACTTTAAAAATGGCACAAGACTATTTCCGACGGCCTCAATGCCGTCGGAAATAGTGTATTCCTTTTCTTACTTTTCAAATGGAACAAGAATATTTCCAACGGCCTCAATGACGTCGGAAATAGTGTATTCCTTTTTTACTTTTCAAATGGAACAAGACTATTTCCGACAGCCTCAATGCCGTCGGAAATATGTATTCCTTTTTTACATTTCAAATGGAACAAGACAATTTCCGACGGCCTCAATGCCGTTGGAAATAGTGTATTCCATTTTTTAATTATCAAATGGAACAAGACTATTTCCGACGGCATTGGGCCGTTGGAAAAAGTGTATTCCTTTTTATACTTTTCAAATGGAACAAGGCTATTTCCGACGGCCTCAATGCCGTCGAAAATAGTGTATTCCTTTTTTACTTTAGAAATGGAGCAAGACTATTTCCGACGGCATTGGCCCGTCGAAAAAAGTGTATTCCTTTTTTTTCTTTTCAAATGGAACAAGACTATTTCCGACAGCCCCAATGCCGTCGGAAATAGTGTATTCCTTTTTTTACTTTTCAAATGGGGCAAGACAATTTCCGACGGCATTGGGCTGTCGGAAAAAGTGTATTCCTTTTTTTACTTTAAAAATGGAACAAGACTATTTCCGACAGCCTCAATGCCGTCGGAAATATTGTATTCCTTTTTTTACATTTCAAATTTAACAAGACAATTTCCGACGGCCTCAATGCCGTCGGAAATAGTGTATTCCATTTTTTACTTTTCAAATGGAACAAGACTATTTCCGACGGCATTTGGCCGTTGGAAAAAGTGTATTCCTTTTTATACTTTTCAAATGGAACAAGACTATTTCCGACGGCCTCAATGACGTCGGAAATAGTGTATTCCTTTTTTTACTTTTCAAATGGAACAAGACTATTTCCGACAGCCCCAATGCCGTCGGAAATATTGTATTCCTTTTTTTACATTTCAAATGGAACAAGACAATTTCCGACTGCCTCAATGCCGTCGGAAATAGTGTATTCCATTTTTTAATTATCAAATGGAACAAGACTATTTCCGACGGCATTGGGCCGTTGGAAAAAGTGTATTCCTTTTTTTACTTCAAAAATGGAACAAGACTATTTCCGACGGCCTCAATGCCGTCGGAAATAGTGTATTCCTTATCTTACTTTTCAAATGGAACAAGAATATTTCCAACGTCCTCAATGACGTCGGAAATAGTGTATTCCTTTTTTTACTTTTCAAATGGAACAAGACTATTTCCGACAGCCTCAATGCCGTAGGAAATAGTGTATTCCTTTTTTTACTTTTCAAATGGAGCAAGACTATTTCCGACGGCATTGGGCTGTTGGAAAAAGTGTATTCCATTTTTTACTTTTGAAATGGAAGAAGACTAGTTCCGATGGCATTGGGCCGTCGGAAAAAGTGTATTACTTTTTTTACTTTTCAAATGGAACAAGACTATTTCCGACGGCCTCAATGCCGTCGGAAATAGTGTATTCCTTTTTTTACTTTTCAAATGGAACAAGACTATTTCCAACGACCTCAATGACGTCGGAAATAGTGTATTCCTTTTTTTACTTTTCAAATGGAACAAGACTATTTCCGACAGCCCCAATGCCGTCGGAAATAGTGTATTCCTTTTTTTACTTTTCAAATGGGGCAAGACTATTTCCGACGGCATTGGGCTGTCGAAAAAAGTGTATTCCTTTTTTTACTTTAAAAATGGAACAAGACTATTTCCGACAGCCTCAATGCCGTCGGAAATAGTGTATTCCTTTTTTTATTTTTCAAATGGAGCAAGACTATTTCCGACGGCATTGGGCTGTTGGAAAAAGTGTATTCCATTTTTTACTTTTCAAATGGAACAAGACTATTTCCGACGGCCTCAATGCCGTCGGAAATAGTGTATTCCTTTTTTTACTTTTCAAATGGAGCAAGACTATTTCTGACGGCATTGGGCTGTTGGAAAAAGTGTATTCTTTTTTTTAATTTTCAAACGGAAAAAGACTATTTCCAAAGTCCTCAATGCCGTCGGAAATAGTGTATTCCTTTTTTTACTTTTCAAATGGAACAAGACTATTTCCAACGGCATTGTGCCGTCGGAAAAAGTGTATTCCTTTTTTTACTTTTCAAATGGAACAAGACAATTTCCGACGGCCTCAATGCCGTCGGAAATAGTGTATTCCATTTTTTACTTTTCAAATGGAACAAGACTATTTCCGACGGCATTGGGCCATTGGAAAAAGTGTATTCCTTTTTATACTTTTGAAATGGAACAAGACTATTTCCGACGGCCTCAATGCCGTCGGAAATAGTGTATTCCTTTTTTACTTTTGAAATGGAACAAGACTATTTCCGACGGCATTGGGCCGTCGGAAAAAGTGTATTCCTTTTTTTACTTTTCAAATGGAACAAGACTATTTACGACGGCCTCAATGCCGTCGGAAATAGTGTATTCCTTTTTTTACTTTTCAAATGGAACAAGACTAGTTCCGATGGCATTGGGCCGTCGGAAAAAGTGTATTATTTATTTTACTTTTCAAATGGAACAAGACTATTTACGACGGCCTCAATGCCGTTGGAAATAGTGTATTCCTTTTTTTACTTTTCAAATGGAACAAGACTAGTTCCGATGGCATTGGGCCGTCGGAAAAAGTGTATTACTTTTTTTACTTTTCAAATGGAACAAGACTATATCCGACGGCATTGAGGCCGTCGGAAATAGTGTATTCCTTTTTTTACTTTTCAAATGGAACAAGACTATTTCCGACAGCCTCAATGCCGTCGGAAATAGTGTATTCCTTTTTTTACTTTTCCAATGGAGCAAGACTATTTCCGACGGCATTGGGCTGTTGGAAAAAGTGTATTCCATTTTTTACTTTTCAAATGGAACAAGACTATTTCCGACGGCCTCAATGCCGTCGGAAATAGTGTATTCCTTTTTTTACTTTTCAAATGGAGCAAGACTATTTCTGACGGCATTGGGCTGTTGGAAAAAGTGTATTCTTTTTTTTATTTTCAGACGGAAAAAGACTATTTCCAAAGGCCTCAATGCCGTCGGAAATAGTGTATTCCTTTTTTACTTTTGAAATGGAACAAGACTATTTCCGACGGCATTGGGCCGTCGAAAAAAGTGTATTCCTTTTTTTACTTTTCAAATGGAACAAGACTATTTACGACGGCCTCAATGCCGTCAGAACTAGTGTATTCCTTTTTTTACTTTTCTAATGGAACAAGACTAGTTCCGATGGCATTGGGCCGTCGGAAAAAGTGTATTCCTTTTTTTACTTTTCAAATGGAAGAAGACTATTTCCGACAGCCCCAATGCCGTCGGAAATAGTGTATTCCTTTTTTTACTTTTCAAATGGAACAAGACTATTTACGACGGCCTCAATGCCGTCAGAAATAGTGTATTCCTTTTTTTACTTTTCAAATGGAACAAGACTAGTTCCGATGGCATTGGGCCGTCGGAAAAAGTGTATTCCTTTTTTTACTTTTCAAATGGAACAAGACTATTTCCGACGGCCTCAATGACGTCGGAAATAGTGTATTCCTTTTTTTTACTTTTCAAATGGAACAAGACTATTTCCGACAGCCCCAATGCCGTCGGAAATAGTGTATTCCTTTTTTTACTTTTCAAATGGAACAAGACTATTTCCGATGGCATTGGGCCGTCGGAAAAAGTGTATTACTTTTTTTACTTTTCAAATGGAACAACACTATTTCCGACGGCATTGGGCCGTTGGAAAAAGTGTATTCCTTTTTATACTTTTCAAATGGAACAAGACTATTTCCGACGGCCTCAATGCCGTCGGAAATAGTGTATTCCTTTTTTACTTTTGAAATGGAACAAGACTAGTTCCGATGGCATTGGGCCGTCGGAAAAAGTGTATTACTTTTTTTACTTTTCAAATGGAACAAGACTATTTCCGACGGCCTCAATGCCGTCGGAAATAGTGTATTCCTTTTTTTACTTTTCAAATGGAACAAGACTATTTCCAACGACCTCAATGACGTCGGAAATAGTGTATTCCTTTTTTTACTTTTCAAATGGAACAAGACTATTTCCGACAGCCCCAATGCCGTCGGAAATAGTGTATTCCTTTTTTTACTTTTCAAATGGGGCAAGACTATTTCCGACGGCATTGGGCTGTCGAAAAAAGTGTATTCCTTTTTTTACTTTAAAAATGGAACAAGACTATTTCCGACAGCCTCAATGACGTCGGAAATAGTGTATTCCATTTTTTACTTTTCAAATGGAACAAGACTATTTTCGACGGCATTAGGCCGTTGGAAAAAGTGTATTCCTTTTTATACTTTTCAAATGGAACAAGACTATTTCCGACGGCCTCAATGCCGTCGGAAATAGTGTATTCCTTTTTTACTTTTGAAATGGAACAAGACTAGTTCCGATGGCATTGGGCCGTCGGAAAAAGTGTATTACTTTTTTTACTTTTCAAATGGAACAAGACTATTTCCGACGGCCTCAATGCCGTCGGAAATAGTGTATTCCTTTTTTTACTTTTCAAATGGAACAAGACTATTTCCAACGGCCTCAATGACGTCGGAAATAGTGTATTCCTTTTTTTACTTTTCAAATGGAACAAGACTATTTCCGACAGCCCCAATGCCGTCGGAAATAGTGTATTCCTTTTTTTACTTTTCAAATGGGGCAAGACTATTTCCGACGGCATTGGGCTGTCGAAAAAAGTGTATTCCTTTTTTTACTTTAAAAATGGAACAAGACTATTTCCGACGGCCTCAATGCCGTCGGAAATAGTGTATTCCTTATCTTACTTTTCAAATGGAACAAGAATATTTCCAACGTCCTCAATGACGTCGGAAATAGTGTATTCCTTTTTTTACTTTTCAAATGGAACAAGACTATTTCCGACAGCCTCAATGCCGTAGGAAATAGTGTATTCCTTTTTTTACTTTTCAAATGGAGCAAGACCATTTCCGACGGCATTGGGCTGTTGGAAAAAGTGTATTCCATTTTTTACTTTTGAAATGGAACAAGACTAGTTCCGATGGCATTGGGCCGTCGGAAAAAGTGTATTACTTTTTTTACTTTTCAAATGGAACAAGACTATTTCCGACGGCCTCAATGCCGTCGGAAATAGTGTATTCCTTTTTTTACTTTTCAAATGGAACAAGACTATTTCCAACGGCCTCAATGACGTCGGAAATAGTGTATTCCTTTTTTTACTTTTCAAATGGAACAAGACTATTTCCGACAGCCCCAATGCCGTCGGAAATAGTGTATTCCTTTTTTTACTTTTCAAATGGGGCAAGACTATTTCCGACGGCATTGGGCTGTCGAAAAAGTGTATTCCTTTTTTTACTTTAAAAATGGAACAAGACTATTTCCGACGGCCTCAATGCCGTCGGAAATAGTGTATTCCTTATCTTACTTTTCAAATGGAACAAGAATATTTCCAACGTCCTCAATGACGTCGGAAATAGTGTATTCCTTTTTTTACTTTTCAAATGGAACAAGACTATTTCCGACAGCCTCAATGCCGTAGGAAATAGTGTATTCCTTTTTTTACTTTTCAAATGGAGCAAGACTATTTCCGACGGCATTGGGCTGTTGGAAAAAGTGTATTCCATTTTTTACTTTTGAAATGGAACAAGACTAGTTCCGATGGCATTGGGCCGTCGGAAAAAGTGTATTACTTTTTTTACTTTTCAAATGGAACAAGACTATTTCCGACGGCCTCAATGCCGTCGGAAATAGTGTATTCCTTTTTTTACTTTTCAAATGGAACAAGACTATTTCCAACGACCTCAATGACGTCGGAAATAGTGTATTCCTTTTTTTACTTTTCAAATGGAACAAGACTATTTCCGACAGCCCCAATGCCGTCGGAAATAGTGTATTCCTTTTTTTACTTTTCAAATGGGGCAAGACTATTTCCGACGGCATTGGGCTGTCGAAAAAAGTGTATTCCTTTTTTTACTTTAAAAATGGAACAAGACTATTTCCGACAGCCTCAATGCCGTCGGAAATAGTGTATTCCTTTTTTTATTTTTCAAATGGAGCAAGACTATTTCCGACGGCATTGGGCTGTTGGAAAAAGTGTATTCCATTTTTTACTTTTCAAATGGAACAAGACTATTTCCGACGGCCTCAATGCCGTCGGAAATAGTGTATTCCTTTTTTTACTTTTCAAATGGAGCAAGACTATTTCTGACGGCATTGGGCTGTTGGAAAAAGTGTATTCTTTTTTTTAATTTTCAAACGGAAAAAGACTATTTCCAAAGTCCTCAATGCCGTCGGAAATAGTGTATTCCTTTTTTTACTTTTCAAATGGAACAAGACTATTTCCAACGGCCTTAATGACGTCGGAAATAGTGTATTCCTTTTTTTACTTTTCAAATGGAACAAGACAATTTCCGACGGCCTCAATGCCGTCGGAAATAGTGTATTCCATTTTTTACTTTTCAAATGGAACAAGACTATTTCCGACGGCATTGGGCCGTTGGAAAAAGTGTATTCCTTTTTATACTTTTCAAATGGAACAAGACTATTTCCGACGGCCTCAATGCCGTCGGAAATAGTGTATTCCTTTTTTACTTTTGAAATGGAACAAGACTATTTCCGACGGCATTGGGCCGTCGAAAAAAGTGTATTCCTTTTTTTACTTTTCAAATGGAACAAGACTATTTACGACGGCCTCAAGGCCGTCGGAAATAGTGTATTCCTTTTTTTACTTTTCAAATAGAACAAGACTAGTTCCGATCGCATTGGGCCGTCGGAAAAAGTGTATTATTTATTTTACTTTTCAAATGGAACAAGACTATTTACGACGGCCTCAATGCCGTTGGAAATAGTGTATTCCTTTTTTTACTTTTCAAATGGAACAAGACTAGTTCCGATGGCATTGGGCCGTCGGAAAAAGTGTATTACTTTTTTTACTTTTCAAATGGAACAAGACTATATCCGACGGCATTGAGGCCGTCGGAAATAGTGTATTCCTTTTTTTACTTTTCAAATGGAACAAGACTATTTCCGACAGCCTCAATGCCGTCGGAAATAGTGTATTCCTTTTTTTACTTTTCAAATGGAGCAAGACTATTTCCGACGGCATTGGGCTGTTGGAAAAAGTGTATTCCATTTTTTACTTTTCAAATGGAACAAGACTATTTCCGACGGCCTCAATGCCGTCGGAAATAGTGTATTCCTTTTTTTACTTTTCAAATGGAGCAAGACTATTTCTGACGGCATTGGGCTGTTGGAAAAAGTGTATTCTTTTTTTTAATTTTCAGACGGAAAAAGACTATTTCCAAAGGCCTCAATGCCGTCGGAAATAGTGTATTCCTTTTTTACTTTTGAAATGGAACAAGACTATTTCCGACGGCATTGGGCCGTCGAAAAAAGTGTATTCCTTTTTTTACTTTTCAAATGGAACAAGACTATTTACGACGGCCTCAATGCCGTCAGAACTAGTGTATTCCTTTTTTTACTTTTCAAATGGAACAAGACTAGTTCCGATGGCATTGGGCCGTCGGAAAAAGTGTATTCCTTTTTTTACTTTTCAAATGGAAGAAGACTATTTCCGACAGCCCCAATGCCGTCGGAAATAGTGTATTCCTTTTTTTACTTTTCAAATGGAACAAGACTATTTACGACGGCCTCAATGCCGTCAGAAATAGTGTATTCCTTTTTTTACTTTTCAAATGGAACAAGACTAGTTCCGATGGCATTGGGCCGTCGGAAAAAGTGTATTCCTTTTTTTACTTTTCAAATGGAACAAGACTATTTCCGACGGCCTCAATGACGTCGGAAATAGTGTATTCCTTTTTTTTACTTTTCAAATGGAACAAGACTATTTCCGACAGCCCCAATGCCGTCGGAAATAGTGTATTCCTTTTTTTACTTTTCAAATGGAACAAGACTAGTTCCGATGGCATTGGGCCGTCGGAAAAAGTGTATTACTTTTTTTACTTTTCAAATGGAACAACACTATTTCCGACGGCATTGGGCCGTTGGAAAAAGTGTATTCCTTTTTTTACTTTTCAAATGGAACAAGACTATTTCCGACGGCCTCAATGCCGTCGGAAATAGTGTATTCCTTTTTTTACTTTTCAAATGGAACAAGACTAGTTCCGATGGCATTGGGCCGTCGGAAAAAGTGTATTACTTTTTTTACTTTTCAAATGGAACAAGACTATTTCCGACGGCCTCAATGCCGTCGGAAATAGTGTATTCCTTTTTTTACTTTTCAAATGGAACAAGACTATTTCCAACGGCCTCAATGACGTCGGAAATAGTGTATTCCTTTTTTTACTTTTCAAATGGAACAAGACTATTTCCGACAGCCCCAATGCCGTCGGAAATAGTGTATTCCTTTTTTTACTTTTCAAATGGGGCAAGACTATTTCCGACGGCATTGGGCTGTCGAAAAAAGTGTATTCCTTTTTTTACTTTAAAAATGGAACAAGACTATTTCCGACAGCCTCAATGCCGTCGGAAATAGTGTATTCCTTTTTTTATTTTTCAAATGGAGCAAGACTATTTCCGACGGCATTGGGCTGTTGGAAAAAGTGTATTCCATTTTTTACTTTTCAAATGGAACAAGACTATTTCCGACGGCCTCAATGCCGTCGGAAATAGTGTATTCCTTTTTTTACTTTTCAAATGGAGCAAGACTATTTCTGACGGCATTGGGCTGTTGGAAAAAGTGTATTCTTTTTTTTAATTTTCAAACGGAAAAAGACTATTTCCAAAGTCCTCAATGCCGTCGGAAATAGTGTATTCCTTTTTTTACTTTTCAAATGGAACAAGACTATTTCCAACGGCCTTAATGACGTCGGAAATAGTGTATTCCTTTTTTTACTTTTCAAATGGAACAAGACAATTTCCGACGGCCTCAATGCCGTCGGAAATAGTGTATTCCATTTTTTACTTTTCAAATGGAACAAGACTATTTCCGACGGCATTGGGCCGTTGGAAAAAGTGTATTCCTTTTTATACTTTTCAAAATGGAACAAGACTATTTCCGACGGCCTCAATGCCGTCGGAAATAGTGTATTCCTTTTTTACTTTTGAAATGGAACAAGACTATTTCCGACGGCATTGGGCCGTCGAAAAAAGTGTATTCCTTTTTTTACTTTTCAAATGGAACAAGACTATTTACGACGGCCTCAAGGCCGTCGGAAATAGTGTATTCCTTTTTTTACTTTTCAAATAGAACAAGACTAGTTCCGATCGCATTGGGCCGTCGGAAAAAGTGTATTACTTTTTTTACTTTTCAAATGGAACAAGACTATTTACGACGGCCTCAATGCCGTTGGAAATAGTGTATTCCTTTTTTTACTTTTCAAATGGAACAAGACTAGTTTCGATGGCATTGGGCCGTCAGAAAAAGTTTATTACTTTTTTTACTTTTCAAATGGAACAAGACTATATCCGACGGCATTGAGGCCGTCGGAAACAGTGTATTCCTTTTTTTACTTTTCAAATGGAACAAGACTATTTCCGACAGCCTCAATGCCGTCGGAAATAGTGTATTCCTTTTTTTACTTTTCAAATGGAGCAAGACTATTTCCGACGGCATTGGGCTGTTGGAAAAAGTGTATTCCATTTTTTACTTTTCAAATGGAACAAGACTATTTCCGACGGCCTCAATGCCGTCGGAAATAGTGTATTCCTTTTTTTACTTTTCAAATGGAGCAAGACTATTTCTGACGGCATTGGGCTGTTGGAAAAAGTGTATTCTTTCTTTTAATTTTCAAACGGAAAAAGACTATTTCCAAAGGCCTCAATGCCGTCGGAAATAGTGTATTCATTTTTTTACTTTTCAAATGGAACAAGACTATTTCCAACGGCCTTAATGACGTCGGAAATAGTGTATTCCTTTTTGTACTTTTCAAATGGAACAAGACAATTTCCGACGGCCTCAATGCGGTCGGAAATAGTGTATTCCATTTTTCACTTTTCAAATGGAACAAGACTATTTCCGACGGCATTGGGCCGTTGGAAAAAGTGTATTCCTTTTTATAATTTTCAAATAGAACAAGACTATTTCCGACGGCCTCAATGCCGTCGGAAATAGTGCATTCCTTTTTTACTTTTGAAATGGAACAAGACTATTTCCGACGGCATTGGGCCGTCGAAAAAAGTGTATTACTTTTTTTACTTTTCAAATGGAACAAGACTATTTCCGACGGCCTCAATGCCGTCTGAAATAGTGTATTCCTTTTTTTACTTTTCAAATGGAACAAGACTATTTCCAACGGCCTCAATGACGTCGGAAATAGTGTATTCCATTTTTTACTTTTCAATTGGAACAAGACTATTTCCGACAGCCTCAATGCCGTCTGAAATAGTGTATTCCTTTTTTTACTTTTCAAATGGGGCAAGTCTATTTCCGATGGCATTGGGCTGTCGGAAAAAGTGTATTCATTTTTTTACTTTAAAAATGGAACAAGACTAATTTCGACGGCCTCAATGCCGTTGGAAATATTGTATTGCTTTTCTTACTTTTCAAATGGAACAAGAATATTTCCAACGGCCTCAATGACGTCGGAAATAGTGTATTCCTTTTTTTACTTTTCAAATGGAACAAGACTATTTCCGACAGCCTCAATGACGTCGGAAATAGTGTAATCCTTTTTTTACTTTTCAAATGGAGCAAGACAATTTCCGACGGCATTGGGCTGTTGGAAAAAGTGTATTCCATTTTTTACTTTTCAAATGGAACAAGACTATTTCCGACGGCCTCAATGCGGTCGGAAACAGTGTATTCCTTTTTTTACTTTTCAAATGGAACAAGACTATTTCTGACGGCATTGGGCTGTTGGAAAAAGTGTATTCCTTTTTTTACTTTTCAAATGGAAGAAGACTATTTCCAAAGGCCTCAATGCCGTCGGAAATAGTGTATTCCTTTTTTTACTTTTCAAATGCAACAAGACTATTTCCGACGGCATTGGGCCATCGGAAAAAGTGTATTCCTTTTTTTACTTTTCAAATGGAACAAGACAATTTCCGACGGCCTCAATGCCGTCGGAAATAGTGTATTCCTTTTTTTACTTTTCAAATGGAGCAAGACAATTTCCGACGGCATTGGGCTGTTGGAAAATGTGTATTCCATTTTTTACTTTTCAAATGGAACAGGACTATTTCCGACGGCCTCAATGCGGTCGGAAACAGTGTATTCCTTTTTTTACTTTTCAAATGGAGCAAGACTATTTCTGACGGCATTGGGCTGTTGGAAAAAGTGTATTCCTTTTTTTACTTTTCAAATGGAGCAAGACTATTTCCGACGGCATTGGGCCATCGGAAAAAGTGTATTCCTTTTTTTACTTTTCAAATGGAACAAGACAATTTCCGACGGCCTCAATGCCGTCGGAAATAGTGTATTCCTTTTTTACTTTTCAAATGGAACAAGATTATTTCCAACGGCCTCAATGACGTCGGAAATAGTGTATTCCTTTTTTTACTTTTCAAATGGAACAAGACTATTTCCGACAGCCTCAATGCCGTCGGAAATAGTGTATTCCTTTTTTTACTTTTCAAATGGAACAAGACAATTTCCGACGGCCTCAATGCCGTTGGAAATAGTGTATTCCATTTTTTACTTTTCAAATGGAACAAGACTATTTCCGACGGCATTGGGCCGTTGGAAAAAGTGTATTCCTTTTTATACTTTTCAAATGGAACAAGACTATTTCCGACAGCCTCAATGCCGTCGGAAATAGTGTATTCCTTTTTGTACTTTTCAAATGGAGCAAGACTATTTCCGACGGCATTGGGCTGTTGGAAAAAGTGTATTCCATTTTTTACTTTTCAAATGGAACAAGACTATTTCCGACGGCCTCAATGCCGTCGGAAATAGTGTATTCCTTTTTTTACTTTTCAAATGGAGCAATACTATTTCTGACGGCATTGGGCTGTTGGAAAAAGTGTATTCTTTTTTTTAATTTTCAAACGGAAAAAGACTATTTCCAAAGGCCTCAATGCCGTCGGAAATAGTGTATTCCTTTTTTTACTTTTCAAATGGAACAAGACTATTCCCAACGGCCTTAATGACGTCGGAAATAGTGTATTCCTTTTTTTACTTTTCAAATGGAACAAGACAATTTCCGACGGCCTCAATGCGGTCGGAAATACTGTATTCCATTTTTCACTTTTCAAATGGAACAAGACTATTTCCGACGGCATTGGGCCGTTGGAAAAAGTGTATTCCTTTTTATAATTTTCAAATAGAACAAGACAATTTCCGACGGCCTCAATGCCGTTGGAAATAGTGTATTCCTTTTTTACTTTTGAAATGGAACAAGACTATTTCCGACGTCATTGGGCCGTCGAAAAAAGTGTATTACTTTTTTTACTTTTCAAATGGAACAAGACTATTTCCGACGGCCTCAATGCCGTCGGAAATAGTGTATTCCTTTTTTTACTTTTCAAATGGAACAAGACTGTAAGGATTCCCGTTTTGTTGATTGGCTTATTTCGTGGTCAAACCACATGTTGGGGTTTTGAATGTAAGGGTAGTCTAAGTGATTAGTGTTGAAGATCAAAGGCCCTTCCATGACCTCAAGATACAAGTACGCCAAAGGTATAATCTCTTGTGCTTGTTTTTCTTTGAAGAGATTTAGTAGCACACACACACTTAGCATTCTTGCTATGATTGCATACTTGCTTATTTTTATGTGCATCTCTTCACATGTCACTTTACACACTAGCACATTGGTTGATATATCTTGTTGTGTGTATATGTGCCTTATAATTCGTTTCCCGACATTGTTCGGAAACGTCCGCGCTTGCACTAATGAGTGCTTGGTTTCGCGCGAAGACCGCCTATGGAGAATGCCCTTGGCTTCTCCTTGGTTTTCACCATTGTTGGTGATCGGCGGCCTGGCCGCCGAATGAAACCGCCATTTCAGTCCAGATTGGTCTGAAGCAATTATACGGTCAAGATCAGCGGTCACGACCGTCGTTCGAAACCGCCGTTCATACCTGATCGATTTTAATCTCTCGGGTTTGATTCGGCGGTTGGATCGGCGGTCACGAAACCGCCGAATGAAACCGCCGTTAATGCTCTGTTCTTCACGAGCTCAATTCGGCGGTTGTCATCGGCGGCCTGGCCGCCGATTGAAACCGCCGAACGGTGCGTTTCAGGGGCAAAATTGTCTTTTCACTTGCCCTGTTCTTGATGTCTATAAATATCACACTTTCTCTTTATCTGAATTAGTTCTTTGACTCTTAAGAACCCTAATCTTCAAAGATAGATTTTGAGAGAAAATCAAATCAAGAACTCATCTTTAACCACTCAAATCAAACCCCTTTTGCATCAAATTTCATATTGCATCTCCTATGTCTATATAGAGTGCATCCATGTATGGGTTTGCATCATCACAACTTGCTTGGTAAGATTTTGATTAATTTCATCTTATTGTAGTATTTTAAATACCAAGCCATCTCTTTTAAATTACTTGTATGTTTTTGATCATATGTTAAATACAAGAAAAGAGATTATTTGTGATGAATTAATTGAGTGTTGTTTTTGATAGATATCTAGGTTTTTATAATCTATGATCATCTATGCTATTTGACATGTCATTTAGCAATTGATATCTAGGGTTGATTTAAATTGAATATATCATCATCCTAGATAAGCATTTAGAGTACCCTAGCTCTTATTGCATTAATTGAATATTCATACATATTCACATAGGGTTGTTTCTCTTCATTGAGAAGTAAGTCTTGAGGCTAAGAGTGCTTAGGCCTCAAGCAAATTGGAATAGGGTTGCTAATAAAGGCCCGCTGGGTAGAAGTGAGGGGTTACAGACCGGAGTGTTAGACGAGGTCTACATAGGTTGTAAACTTCATTTCAATTAGTGATTTCGAGTTCCGAGTGTGGCGCACTATACAGCCCGTGGTTTTTTCCCAGTGGTTGGGTTTCCACGTATACATCAAGTGTTATTTAAATTCCGCACTATATTACATTTGTATGTATTTTTGACTAGTAGGGGCATTTTCGTAAAATTGACTTGCATGCGAAAATTGGGTAATAATAGTTAAAATCTATTCACCCCCCCCCCCCCCCCCCTCTAGCTTTATATTGATAAACACGCCTCGAGTATTTAATTACTTTCAAAGACTATTTCCGACGGCATTGGGCCGTTGGAAAAAGTGTACTCCTTTTTGTACTTTTCAAATGGAACAAGACTATTTCCGACGGCCTCAATGCCGTCGGAAATAGTGTATTCCTTTGTTTACTTTTCAAATGGAACAAGACTAGTTCCGATGGCATTGAGCCGTCAGAAAAAGTGTATTACTTTTTTTACTTTTCAAATGGAACAAGACTATTTCCAACGGCATTGGGCCATCGGAAAAAGTGTATTCCTTTTTTTACTTTTCAAATGGAACAAGACAATTTCCGACGGCCTCAATGTCGTCGGAAATAGTGTTTTCCTTTTTTACTTTTCAAATGGAATGATACTATTTCAAACGGCCTCAATGCCGTCGGAAATAGTGTATTCCTTTTTTTACTTTTCAAATGGAACAAGACTATTTCCGACGGCATTGGGCCGTTGGAAAAAGTGTACTCCTTTTTGTACTTTTCAAATGGAACAAGACTATTTCCGACGGCCTCAATGCCGTCGGAAATAGTTTATTCCTTTTTTACTTTTAAAATGGAACGAGACTATTTCCGACGGCATTGGGCCGTTGGAAAAAGTGTATTCCTTTTTTTACTTTTCAAATGGAACAAGACTATTTCCGACGGCCTCAATGCCGTCGGAAATAGTGTATTCCTTTTTTACTTTTCAAATGGAACAAGACTCTTTCCGACGGCATTGGGCCATCGGAAAAATTGTATTCCTTTTTTTACTTTTCAAATGGAATGAGTCTATTTCCGACGGCCTCAATGCCGTCGGAAATAGTGTATTCCTTTTTTTACTTTTGAAATGGAACGAGACTATTTCCGACGGCATTGGGCCGTCGGAAAAAGTGTATTCCTTTTCTTACTTTTCAAATGGAACAAGACTATTTACGACGGCCTCAATGCCGTCAGAAATAGTGTATTCCTTTTTTTACTTTTCAAATGGAACAAGACTAGTTCCGATGGCATTGAGCCGTCGGAAAAAGTGTATTACTTTTTTTACTTTTCAAATGGAACAAGACTATTTCCGACAGCCTCAATGACGTCGGAAATAGTGTATTCCTTTTTTTACTTTTCAAATGGAACAAGACTATTTCCGACGGCATTGGGCCATCGGAAAAAGTGTATTCCTTTTTTTACTTTTCAAATGGAAAAGACAATTTCCGACGGCCTCAATGCCGTCGGACATAGTGTATTCCTTTTTTACTTTTCAAATGGAATGAGACTATTTCAAACGTCCTCAATGCCGTCGGAAATAGTGTATTCCTTTTTTTACTTTTCAAATGGAACAAGACTATTTCCGACGGCATTGGGCCGTTGGAAAAAGTGTACTCTTTTTTGTACTTTTCAAATGGAACAAGACTATTTCCGACGGCCTCAATGCCGTCGGAAATAGTGTATTCCTTTTTTTACTTTTCAAATGGAACATGACTATTTTCGACGGCATTGAGCCGTTGGAAAAAGTGTATTCCTTTTTTTACTTTTCAAATGGAACGAGAATATTTCCGACGGTCTCAATGCCGTCCGAAATAGTGTATTCCTTTTTTACTTTTAAAATGGAACGAGACTATTTCCGACGGCATTGGGCCGTTGGAAAAAGTGTACTCCTTTTTGTACTTTTCAAATGGAACAAGACTATTTACGACGGCCTCAATGCCGTCGGAAATAGTTTATTCCTTTTTTACTTTTCAAATGGAATGAGACTATTTCAAACGGCCTCAATGCCGTCGGAAATAGTGTATTCCTTTTTTTACTTTTCAAATGGAACAAGACTATTTCCGACGGCATTGGGCCGTTGGAAAAAGTGTACTCCTTTTTATGCTTTTCAAATGGAACAAGACTATTTCCAACGCCCTCAATGCCATCGGAAATAGTGTATTCCTTTTTTTACTTTTCAAATGGAACATGACTATTTTCGACGGCATTGAGCCGTTGGAAATAGTGTATTCCTTTTTTTATTTTTCAAATGGAACGAGAATATTTCCGACGGTCTCAATGCCGTCCGAAATAGTGTATTCCTTTTTTACTTTTAAAATGGAACGAGACTATTTCCGACGGCATTGGGCCGTTGGAAAAAGTGTACTCCTTTTTGTACTTTTCAAATGGAACAAGACTATTTACGACGGCCTCAATGCCGTCGGAAATAGTTTATTCCTTTTTTACTTTTCAAATGGAATGAGACTATTTCAAACGGCCTCAATGCCGTCGGAAATAGTGTATTCCTTTTTTTACTTTTCAAATGGAACATGACTATTTTCGACGGCATTGAGCCGTTGGAAAAAGTGTATTCCTTTTTTTATTTTTCAAATGGAACGAGAATATTTCCGACGGCCTCAATGCCGTCGGAAATAGTGTATTCCTTTTTTACTTTTAAAATGGAACGAGACTATTTCCGACGGCATTGGGCCGTTGGAAAAAGTGTATTCCTTTTTTTACTTTTCAAATGGAACAAGACTAGTTCCGACGGCCTCAATGCCGTCGGAAATAGTGTATTCCTTTTTTTACTTTTCAAATGGAACAAGACTATTTCCGACGGCACTGGGCCATCGGAAAAATTGTATTCCTTTTTTTACTTTTCAAATGGAACGAGACTATTTCCGGGGCCGTAGGAAAAAGTGTATTCCTTTTCTTACTTTTCAAATGGAACAAGACTATTTACGACGGCCTCAATGCCGTCGGAAATAGTGTATTCCTTTTTTTACTTTTCAAATGGAACAAGACTAGTTCCGATGGCATTGAGCCGTCGTAAAAAGTGTATTACTTTTTTTACTTTTCAAATGGAACAAGACTATTTCCGACGGCATTGGGCCATCGGAAAAAGTGTATTTCTTTTTTTACTTTTCAAATGGAACAAGACAATTTCCGACGGCCTCAATGCCGTCGGACATAGTGTATTCCTTTTTTACTTTTCAAATGGAATGAGACTATTTCAAACGTCCTCAATGCCGTCGAAAATAGTGTATTCCTTTTTTTACTTTTCAAGTGGAACAAGACTATTTCCGACGGCATTGGGCCGTTGGAAAAAGTGTACTCTTTTTTGTACTTTTCAAATGGAACAAGACTATTACCGACGGCCTCAATGCCGTCGGAAATAGTGTATTCCTTTTTTTAATTTTCAAATGGAACATGACTATTTTCGACGGCATTGAGCCGTTGGAAAAAGTGTATTCCTTTTTTTACTTTTCAAATGGAACGAGAATATTTCCGACGGTCTCAATGCTATCCGAAATAGTGTATTCCTTTTTTACTTTTAAAATGGAACGAGACTATTTCCGACGGCATTGGGCCGTTGGAAAAAGTGTACTCCTTTTTGTACTTTTCAAATGGAACAAGACTATTTACGACGGCCTCAATGCCGTCGGAAATAGTGTATTCCTTTTTTACTTTTCAAATGGAATGAGACTATTTCAAATGGCCTCAATGCCGTCGGAAATAGTGTATTCCTTTTTTTACTTTTCAAATGGAACAAGACTATTTCCGACGGCATTGGGCCGTTGGAAAAAGTGTACTCCTTTTTATGCTTTTCAAATGGAACAAGACTATTTCCGACGGCCTCAATGCCATCGGAAATAGTGTATTCCTTTTTTTACTTTTCAAATGGAACATGACTATTTTCGACGGCATTGAGCCGTTGGAAAAAGTGTATTCCTTTTTTTATTTTTCAAATGGAACGAGAATATTTCCGACGGCCTCAATGCCGTCGGAAATAGTGTATTCCTTTTTTTACTTTTCAAATGGAACATGACTATTTTCGACGGCATTGAGCCGTTGGAAAAAGTGTATTCCTTTTTTTACTTTTCAAATGGAACGAGAATATTTCCGACGGTCTCAATGCCGTCCGAAATAGTGTATTCCTTTTTTACTTTTAAAATGGAACGAGACTATTTCCGACGGCATTGGGCCGTTGGAAAAAGTGTACTCCTTTTTGTACTTTTCAAATGGAACAAGACTATTTACGACGGCCTCAATGCCGTCGGAAATAGTTTATTCCTTTTTTACTTTTCAAATGGAATGAGACTATTTCAAACGGCCTCAATGCCGTCGGAAATAGTGTATTCCTTTTTTTACTTTTCAAATGGAACAAGACTATTTCCGACGGCATTGGGCCGTTGGAAAAAGTGTACTCCTTTTTATGCTTTTCAAATGGAACAAGACTATTTCCAACGCCCTCAATGCCATCGGAAATAGTGTATTCCTTTTTTTACTTTTCAAATGGAACATGACTATTTTCGACGGCATTGAGCCGTTGGAAATAGTGTATTCCTTTTTTTATTTTTCAAATGGAACGAGAATATTTCCGACGGTCTCAATGCCGTCCGAAATAGTGTATTCCTTTTTTACTTTTAAAATGGAACGAGACTATTTCCGACGGCATTGGGCCGTTGGAAAAAGTGTACTCCTTTTTGTACTTTTCAAATGGAACAAGACTATTTACGACGGCCTCAATGCCGTCGGAAATAGTTTATTCCTTTTTTACTTTTCAAATGGAATGAGACTATTTCAAACGGCCTCAATGCCGTCGGAAATAGTGTATTCCTTTTTTTACTTTTCAAATGGAACATGACTATTTTCGACGGCATTGAGCCGTTGGAAAAAGTGTATTCCTTTTTTTATTTTTCAAATGGAACGAGAATATTTCCGACGGCCTCAATGCCGTCGGAAATAGTGTATTCCTTTTTTACTTTTAAAATGGAACGAGACTATTTCCGACGGCATTGGGCCGTTGGAAAAAGTGTATTCCTTTTTTTACTTTTCAAATGGAACAAGACTATTTCCGACGGCCTCAATGCCGTCGGAAATAGTGTATTCCTTTTTTTACTTTTCAAATGGAACAAGACTATTTCCGACGGCACTGGGCCATCGGAAAAATTGTATTCCTTTTTTTACTTTTCAAATGGAACGAGACTATTTCCGGGGCCGTAGGAAAAAGTGTATTCCTTTTCTTACTTTTCAAATGGAACAAGACTATTTACGACGGCCTCAATGCCGTCGGAAATAGTGTATTCCTTTTTTACTTTTCAAATGGAACAAGACTAGTTCCGATGGCATTGGGCCGTCGTAAAAAGTGTATTACTTTTTTTACTTTTCAAATGGAACAAGACTATTTCCGACGGCATTGGGCCATCGGAAAAAGTGTATTTCTTTTTTTACTTTTCAAATGGAACAAGACAATTTCCGACGGCCTCAATGCCGTCGGACATAGTGTATTCCTTTTTACTTTTCAAATGGAATGAGACTATTTCAAACGTCCTCAATGCCGTCGAAAATAGTGTATTCCTTTTTTTACTTTTCAAGTGGAACAAGACTATTTCCGACGGCATTGGGCCGTTGGAAAAAGTGTACTCTTTTTTGTACTTTTCAAATGGAACAAGACTATTACCGACGGCCTCAATGCCGTCGGAAATAGTGTATTCCTTTTTTTAATTTTCAAATGGAACATGACTATTTTCGACGGCATTGAGCCGTTGGAAAAAGTGTATTCCTTTTTTTACTTTTCAAATGGAACGAGAATATTTCCGACGGTCTCAATGCTATCCGAAATAGTGTATTCCTTTTTTACTTTTAAAATGGAACGAGACTATTTCCGACGGCATTGGGCCGTTGGAAAAAGTGTACTCCTTTTTGTACTTTTCAAATGGAACAAGACTATTTACGACGGCCTCAATGCCGTCGGAAATAGTGTATTCCTTTTTTACTTTTCAAATGGAATGAGACTATTTCAAACGGCCTCAATGCCGTCGGAAATAGTGTATTCCTTTTTTTACTTTTCAAATGGAACAAGACTATTTCCGACGGCATTGGGCCGTTGGAAAAAGTGTACTCCTTTTTATGCTTTTCAAATGGAACAAGACTATTTCCGACGGCCTCAATGCCATCGGAAATAGTGTATTCCTTTTTTTACTTTTCAAATGGAACATGACTATTTTCGACGGCATTGAGCCGTTGGAAAAAGTGTATTCCTTTTTTTATTTTTCAAATGGAACGAGAATATTTCCGACGGCCTCAATGCCGTCGGAAATAGTGTATTCCTTTTTTACTTTTAAAATGGAACGAGACTATTTCCGACGGCATTGGGCCGTTGGAAAAAGTGTATTCCGTTTTTTACTTTTCAAATGGAACAAGACTATTTCCGACGGCATTGGGCCATCGGAAAAATTGTATTCCTTTTTTTACTTTTCAAATGGAACGAGACTATTTCCGACGGCATTAGGCCGTAGGAAAAAGTGTATTCCTTTTCTTACTTTTCAAATGGAACAAGACTATTTACGACGGCCTCAATGCCGTCGGAAATAGTGTATTCCTTTTTTTACTTTTCAAATGGAACGAGACTATTTCCGACGGCATTGGGCCTTCGGAAAAAGTGTATTCCTTTTCTTACTTTTCAAATGGAACAAGACTATTTACGACGGCCTCAATGCCGTCGGAAATTGTGTATTCCTTTTTTTACTTTTCAAATGGAACAAGACTAGTTCCGATGGCATTGAGCCGTCGGAAAAAGTGTATTACTTTTTTTACTTTTCAAATGGAACAAGACTATTTCCGAAGGTCTCAATGCCGTCGGAAATAGTGTATTCCTTTTTTTACTTTTCAAATGGAACAAGACTATTTCCAACGGCATTGGGCCATCGGAAAAAGTGTATTCCTTTTTTTACTTTTCAAATGGAACAAGACAATTTCCGACGGTCTCAATGTCGTCGGAAATAGTGTTTTCCTTTTTTACTTTTCAAATGGAATGAGACTATTTCAAACGGCCTCAATGCCGTCAGAAATAGTGTATTCCTTTTTTTACTTTTCAAATGGAACAAGACTATTTCCGACGGCATTGGGCCGTTGGAAAAAGTGTACTCCTTTTTGTACTTTTGAAATGGAACAAGACTATTTCCGACGGCCTCAATGCCGTCGGAAATAGTGTATTCCTTTTTTACTTTTAAACTGGAACGAGACTATTTGCGACGGCATTGGGCCGTTGGAAAAAGTGTATTCCTTTTTTTACTTTTCAAATGGAACAAGACTATTTCCGACGGCCTCAATGCCGTCGGAAATAGTGTATTCCTTTTTTTACTTTTCAAATGGAACAAGACTAGTTCCGATGGCATTGAGCCGTCGGAAAAAGTGTATTACTTTTTTTACTTTTCAAATGGAACAAGACTATTTCCGACGGCCTCAATGCCGTCGTAAATAGTGTATTCCTTTTTTTACATTTCAAATGGAACAAGACTATTTCCGACGGCATTGGGCCGTTGGAAAAAGTGTACTCCTTTTTGTACTTTTCAAATGGAACAAGACTATTTCCGACGGCCTCAATGCCGTCGGAAATAGTGTATTCCTTTTTTTACTTTTCAAATGGAACAAGACTATTTCCGACGGCATTGGGCCATCGGAAAAAGTGTATTCCTTTTTTTACTTTTCAAATGGAACAAGACAATTTCCGACGGCCTCAATGCCGTCGGAAATAGTGTATTCCTTTTTTACTTTTCAAATGGAATGAGACTATTTCAAACTGCCTCAATGCCGTCGGAAATAGTGTATTCCTTTTTTTACTTTTCAAATGGAACAAGACTATTTCCGACGGCATTGGGCCGTTGGAAAAAGTGTACTCCTTTTTGTACTTTTCAAATGGAACAAGACTATTTCCGACGGAAACCAGACTTCTACCATCTCTGAAAACTATTTAGACGATAGTTCTCTTGTGCATTATATACCTATATATATTCGGCGCTATATATTTAATATATATTTATATATTGTGAAGATAGGATGAGGGTTTCGGCGCCGTTTTACGATTTTGAGCCTATTCCGTTCCGATTCTGATCTTTGGTTATTCATAGATCTTGAAATTCCATGCAATCTAGAATCAAAAATATCGTGATTTGGAGTTGATCTCACAGAGTTACATCAGTTTCAAGTTTCTGCACTGGTTTGTGTTTTTTTTTTTTTTTTTTAGGGTTTCTCTGCCGTTTTGCTTTTTTGGCACTGTTCCGGTAAGATTCTGTTCATTTGTCCTTCTTCAAGTTTGTAGATAATATGTTTTTATGCAAACTAGAGTCACGAACTTTGTGTTTTGAGGTTCGAAGCACTGAGTTCTATCTGTTTTAAGTTTTCTGTTCTTAGCAAGAAAAGAAAAAAAAAAAAAAAGTGAAAGAGAGTTGTGGTTGCTGCTACAGTAATTCCGCCACCGCTACAGTGCCGTCAATGCTACATTATTTCCGTCACTGCTACAGGCTGCTGCTACAGTATTCCGTCACTGCTACAGTGTTTTCGCTACAGTATCCCCGCTACAGTGATTTTGCTACAGTACTTCCGCTACAGTTTATCGATCTCTATGGATCCTATGTGCATGGAGGCCACTTTGTCTCTTTCATCTCCGGTGGCAGTGTCTTCCACCTCGAATAGTCAGATTGGTATGAGTCCGGTGAGTGGAGTGAATTCCTCTTCTTGGGTTGTTCCTCTCGCATCTAGTGGGGTGCATTCTTTGGTTGTTCCTCCTCAGCCTGAGGGGGGTGTTTCGGTGATTGTTTCGGATTCAGTTACAGGTCTTATTCAGAGTTCAGCGCCTATGGTCCAGGGTGGTAAGTCTTTTGCAGGTCTCTTCAAATCTTCTCCTGTTGAGACTTTACCGGTGCCATCAGTTCCCTCTAAGAAGGGGGGGGTATGTTTCTGTTCGGGTGGATCCGATTGCTTATCAGGCCCGTCTTGAGTTGTGTAAGAATGCTCTTATTGGTCGTGTGGTGCTTTCTAGTGGTGAGCGGCCTTGGAAGCTTGTGGATCTTAAGGCAAGACTTAGCAAGCATTGGATGCTAAATTCTGATTGGCGTCTTATATCTCTGGGAAGAGGCTATTATCAGATTCTTTTGAAGTCTCTTGCTGAGAAGAATCATATTTGGGGGTTAGGTTCAGTTCATCTGATGCCAGGTATTCTTCGCCTACAGCCTTGGGTCCCGGATTTCAACCCATCGCTACAGAAGTCCACCAATGCTCAGGTTTGGGTTAGGCTTTTTGATCTATCGTGGGAATACTGGCATCCAAAAATTATTTCTGATTTGGCTAGAGGGATTGGGGTGCCATTACGATTGGACAAGGCTACTAGTGATGGGGATTTTGGTCATTATGCTTGAGTTCTAGTTGATGTGGATGTGTCATCAGTGCTGCCTACTTCAGTGTTGCTGGAGAGGGATGAATTTCATAGTTCTTTTATAGCTGTTGAGTATGAGAATCTCCCGGCTTTTTGCTCCACTTTCTCTTCTATAGGTCATTTGCCTAGTTCTTGTCGTTGGAACAAGTCTTCCAAGGTTCCTCTAACAAGTTCTTCAAAATCGACCCAGGATATAGCGGGGGATTCTAGAGTTTTTGGGGTTGATGGTTTTCAGCCTGTTCGAACCCGTTCTTCTAAATCAGTTTATCGCCATGTTATTTCATCTCAGGAGGAGATCCCGTTATCTAATGTTTTTTCAGCTATTCACCAGGATGTAGGTGGTCAAGATTCGGTGGTTGTCCATACTTCAGTAGGGTCTAATTTGATCTCAGGATCCACTTCGTCCGCTGGTTTGGTTCTTTCTTCGGATCCTTCTTCGTCTACTGTCCCAGCTATTTCAGAAATGGTTTCGAGTTTGGTTCCTACAATGATTTCCCAGGCATTGCAGATTAGCAAGGGCTCAGGATTTGATGACGGGGTCACTAACTCAGTTCTGGTTTCTAGTTCTTCGGTTGTTGATCCTTCTATTAGTTCTGTCCGTTCGGCTGTCGGGGTGGTGCATGATTCAAGGACTGTTGTTCAGGGTTCTTTGGTGGTCAATCATGTTCGCCCGATGGTCTCTACCATTTTATCTAGGTCATCTTCTCGTCCGGGTCAATCGGCTCGTCGGCAAGTCAGGGTTCATGAGGTTTCAGGCAATCAGCCATCTGAGGAGGCAATTGTGTCTTCAGCTCCGAATGTCAATGTGGATCAGGGTAGTTTACAGGATGGAGCTAGTTTTTCTTGTTCTTCGGTTGTGGATCCTAGGGTGCAGATTCAGAACTCGGGTCCGTTGTCAGAATCTCAGGCAGAGCTTCGCCTCATTGCAGACTCTTCATGGGCTTCCCAGATGGAGGAGAGTGAGTTAGCTGATGCTGAGGTTGCTCAAAGAGCTTTAAGGGTTGAGCGTAGGCTGGCTTCTTTAAAGTCCGAATACCGGGCTCCTCCGACGATTTCCGATGATTAATGTTCTCTTTTGGAATTGTCGTGGGATCCGGGGTGAGCCCACGAGGCGGGTTCTTAGAGAGTTGTGTCGTTTACATAGTCCTACTTTGGTTTGTATTGCAGAGCCTATGGTTGATTTTTCCTCTATCTCTTTAGGTTTCTGGTCTTCGCTCAGTCTTCGTCTGGTGGGCATGAACGATAGGGGTGGGTTGATTCCGACTATTTGGGTTTTCGCTTGTGCTTCATTTCCTGAGACTCAGATGGTTCAATGTCATGATCAACATCTTACTGTTTCGCTCTCGATTGGTTCTCAGGTCCACTGGTACACTTTTGTTTATGCGAGCACTTCTACAGTGGTTCGTAGGTCTCTTCGGCAGTCTCTTCATGATATGGTTAGATTGGTTTCTTCTTCCTGGTGTGTTATTGGGGATTTTAATGCGGTTCTGGGTGCTCATGAGGCTTTGGGTTCTCGTTCTCCTGCCCGTGGTTCTTGTGAGGATTTCAGGTCGATGATTGAGGATTGTGATTTGGTTGGCATTCGTTCTCAGGGCGCCCGTTTCACTTGGGTTAGAGGTCGCAGTAACCGCACTAGAGTTGAGAGACGATTAGATAGAGTTTTGGTTTCAGATGGTTGCATTTCCTGTTGGCGGGAAATTTCGTGTGTGGCTCTTCCCCGTATCTGTTCATATCACTGTCCGTTGTTGGTTCGGTTGTCAGATTTTGAGGTTTCTAGTCATAGGCCGTTTTGATTTCAGAGCATGTGGTTAGAGCATCCTGATTTTATAGCTATTGTTTGTATGATTTGGAGCTCTCCTATTATGGGCAGGCCTCCTCAGGTTGTTATCTATAAGTTGAGAAGCTTGAAGAAGGCTCTCAAGTCTTGGAATTAGGAGGTTTTTGGGGATATTAACTCTGCCATTGCTGGGAAGTGTGCGGAGCTTCAGTCTATTCAGCTGGATTTGTCTAACCGGGGTTTTTTAGATGATCTTTTTATGGCTGAGGCGAGTGTTCATTCTGAGCTTGATGTGTTGTTTCGCAGACAGGAGTGCTTTTTTCGAGATCGATCTAGAGTTAAGTGGCTTCGTGATGGGGATCGGAACACATCTTTCTTTCATGCCTCTATCAAACGTAGGCAATATCGTAACGCTATATCAACCCTTTCAATTAATGGGGTTCTCTCGGAGGATCGGCATACCATCAGGGATCATATCATTAGTTATTATTCTAACCTCTTTTCCTCTGATGCTTCTCGAGTTGGGAGAGATTTATCTATTGTAGATGATGTGATTCCTTCCTTGGTAACTGCCGTAGAGAATGCTTTCTTGACTAGCATTCCTTCTGCAGATGATATTCACGATGCAGTCTTTGCTATGGATGCTGCTTCTGCCCCTGGGCCAGATGGATTTTCTGGTAGATTTTATCAAAGATGTTGGGATGTTATAGGTAGTGATGTGGTCCTCGCTGTTCAGGATTTTTTCATCACTGGCGTTATTTTCCCGGGTCTCAATTCCAGCTTCATTGTTCTTCTTCCGAAGCTGAGGGAATCGATTTCGGTTGATCAGTTTCGACCGATTGTTCTTATTAACTTTCTATTTAAAATTTCTTCGAAGATTTTGGCTGATCGTTTAGCTCGGGTTGCCTCCAGGATTATTTCTCCTCAGCAGTTTGGTTTCATTCGAGACCGGCATATTGAGGATTGTATTGCTTTGGCTTCTGACTGTGTGAATGTGTTGCTGAAGAAGTGCTATGGGGGTAACTTGGACATGAAGATTGATATCCGTAAGGCTTTTGACACCCTGGAGTGGTCTTTCCTTTGTAGAGTGCTTCAGGCTTTTGGGTTTTCTTCTGTTTTTGTGGATTGGATAGATGGCATCCTTCGTTCCTCTAGGCTTTCAGTTCTTTTGAATGGGGTCCCAGAGGGATATTTCTGTTGCTCAAGAGGGGTTCGTCAGGGAGATCCGCTCTCTCCGCTTTTGTTTGGTATTGCAGAGGACTTTCTTAGTAGATTATTGACGAGGTTGGTGGATTCTTCTCAAATTCTGCCGATTTCTTCCCCAAGGGGTTTTTTAGCTCCAACTCATTTACTCTATGCAGATGATGTTCTGATCTTTTGCAGAGGCACTAAAAAGAATTTGAAACATATCATGGGTGCTTTTGGGGATTATGGTGATATTTCAGGCCAGTTGGTTAACTGGGGTAAGTCTTCGATTTATTTCGGATCTTCTATCTCCCCCTCTCGGATTGGTAGTTTGCAATCTCTGGTTGGTATGCAGATTGGGCAGCTTCCATTTTCTTATTTAGGAGTCCCTTTGTTTCGAGGTAAGCCTCGAAAAGAGGTGTTACGACCTATCGCGGATAAGATCTTGTCTAAATTCGCTAAATGGAAGGGCAAGTCCCTCTCTCTGGCAAGTCGTGCTACTTTGATCAAGTCGGTTATCACCGGTTCATTTGTGCACTCTTTCATGATTTACAAGTGGCCTGCTTCTTTACTGTCTCTGATTAACCGCAAGTTGAGAAACTTTTTATGGACTGGTTCCTGTGAGGAGACTAAGTTGGTTCGGGTCGCTTGGGATCGTTGTTGTAGGCCTTACTCTCAGGGTGGTCTTGGCCTGAAAGATCTTGGGTTGTTGAATGACTCTCTGTTGCGGAAATTCACTTGGAAGTTTATGACCTCTGATGGTTTTGCTTTCACTTTTCTTCGGGAGAGGTATCTCAGGCATTTGCAGAAGCCTCGTGGAGGGTATGTCACCTCCTCGATTTGGTCTTCTCTTCGGACAAATTATAGTTCCCTTCTTAAGGAAGGTATCTGGCTGATTGGCGAGAACTCTCAGCGGGACTTTTGGCGGGATAATTGGTTAGGGGTTCCCATTTTGGAGCTTTTGGGGATTCCAGATTATTTAGCTAATCCGCTCCGGGCGAGGGTCTTGGATTTTATTCATGAGGGTAGATGGGTGCTGGACGATTCTTTCCGAGCGCGCTTCCCAGATCTGTGTTTTCGGATTGATCGGATTGCTATTTCTCCTGTTGTGGATTCTCTGGTTTGGGCTAATTCTCGGGATGGTCGTGTTTCTTGCAAGGCTGCTTATTCCCAGTTTCTTCGTGATATTCCTCATGTTGTTTGGTGGAGAGATGTTTGGTCCCATTTTATTCCCCCCTCTCGCTCAGCTTTGACATGGCGTCTGATGTTGAATAGGCTTCCTACTGAGGATCACCTTTGCAGGTCTGGGTTCCAGTTGGCTTCTCGTTGCAGTATTTGTGGGGTTAGTAGTGAATCTGCCGATCATCTTTTTCTTCATTGTCCCCTGGCGGTTGCTCTTTGGGAGGCGGTTTTCTCGACGTTCCAGCGTCGTGTCTCTACCGATACTTGGCAATCCTTCTTCTTGCAAGCCATGTCGATTCCCTTTAGTGAGCAGGTCAGGATTTTATGGAAAGCGGCTATCCATGCAGTGATATGGGGGGTGTGGACTGCCCGTAATCAGTGGTTTTTTGAAGGGAAGTCGACTTTAGATCAGTCCTTTCTTTGGTTTGGCGTGCGGTTTCAGAGGCTAATCGCCTGGAGATTGGTTGTATGCGTAATTGTATGGATGACCTTTTGATTCTTCATCGTTTTGGTTTTCGGGGTCGCCCTTCTAAAGCCCCGGTGATCAAGAGTGTGGTTTGGTCGCCTCCGGCCTCTGGTTGGATCAAAGTGAATACAGATGGCGCTGCTATGGGCTCTCCGGGGGTTGGTGGTTGTGGTGGTATCTTTCGGAACTGTAGATCCTTTGTGAAGGGTTGCTTTGCTATTCCTCTTTGTCAAGTTTTCGCGTTTGAGGCTGAGCTTCTGGCAGCCTCATTGGCCATTAATTTTGCTTGGAAGTATGGGTGGCATCGAATTTGGCTTGAGAGCGATTCTTCTTATGTGGTTCATCTTCTTTCTTCTCGTTCTGATATGATTCCTTGGAGGGTTCGTCAGGCGTGGCAGCGCTGCATCTTCCAGATCTCGCATATGGATTTTCAGGTTTCCCATATTTTTAGGGAGGGGAATCAAGTTGCAGATAAGCTTTCTAAGCATGCTTTGGAGATTCAGGCTGATTCTTGGTGGTTCTCTGCCCCACCGTTCTGTTCTTCTTCCGTTGGCAATGACTGCATGGGTCGGGAGTCTTTTCGTTTTTCTTGATGTTTTCTTTTTCTTTTGGTGTGGCCTGCGTGCCTCTTTTTGTTTGCAGTTGTTTTCCCCCCTGGTCTTTGCGCTTTGTTGCTTTTTATCTCTTTTTTCTTTTCTTTTATCTTTTATATATATGGATACTGTCTAGGGGTATTTCAGCATATGATCGCTTGTGATACTTTTTCCCTTTAGATCAGTCCAATTTTATTAAAAAAAAAAAAAAAAGACTATTTCCGACGGCCTCAATGCCGTCGGAAATAGTGTATTCCTCGACGGCATTGAGCCGTTGGAAAAAGTGTATTCCTTTTTTTACTTTTCAAATGGAACGAGAATATTTCCGACGGCCCCAATGCCGTCGGAAATAGTGTATTCCTTTTTTACTTTTAAAATGGAACGAGACTATTTCCGACGGCATTGGGCCGTTGGAAAAAGTGTACTCCTTTTTGTACTTTTCAAATGGAACAAGACTATTTACGACGGCCTCAATGCCGTCGGAAATAGTGTATTCCTTTTTTTACTTTTCAAATGGAACAAGACTAGTTCGGATGGCATTGGGCCGTCGGAAAAAGTGTATTACTTTTTTTACTTTTCAAATGGAACAAGACTATTTCCGACTGCCTCAATGTTGTCGGAAATATTGTATTCCTTTTTTTACTTTTCAAATGGAACAAGACTATTTCCGACGGCATTGGGCCGTTGGAAAAAGTGTATTCATTTTTTTACTTTTCAAATGGAACAAGACTATTTCCGACGGCATTGAGGCCGTCGGAAACAGTGTATTCTATTTTTACTTTTCAAATGGAACAAAACTATTTCTGACGGCATTGGGCCATCGGAAAAAGTGTATTCCTTTTTTTACTTTTCAAATGGAACAAGACTATTTCCGACGGCCTCAATGCTGTCGGAAATAGTGTATTCCTTTTTTACTTTTCAAATGGAACATGACTATTTCCGAGGGCCTCAATGCTGTCGTAAATAGTGTAATCCTTTTTTTACTTTTCAAATGGAACAAGATTATTTCCGACGGCATTGAGGCCGTAGGAAATAGTGTATTCCTTTTTTTACTTTTTAAATGGAACAAGACTATTTCTGACGGCCTCAATGCCTTCGGAAATAGTGTATTCCATTTTTACTTTTCAAATGGAACAAAACTATTTCTGACGCATTGGGCCATCGGAAAAAGTGTATTCCTTTTTTTACTTTTCAAATAGAACAAGACTATTTCCGATATCCTCAATGCTGTCGGAAATAGTGTATTTCTTTTTTACTTTTCAAATGGAACATGACTATTTCCGACGGCCTCAATGCCGTCGGAAATAGTGTAATCCTTTTTTTACTTTTCAACTGGAGCAAGACTATTTCCGACGGCATTGGGCCGTCGGAAAAAGTGTATTACTTTTTTTACTTTTCAAATGGAACAAGACTATTTCCGACGGCATTGGGCCATCGGAAAAAGTGTATTCCTTTTTTTACTTTTCAAATGGAACAAGACAATTTCCGACGGCCTGAATGCCGTCGGAAATAGTGTATTCCTTTTTTACTTTTCAAATGGAATGAGACTATTTCAAACGGCCTCAAAATAGTGTATTCCTTTTTTTACTTTTCAAATGGAACAAGACTATTTCCGACGGCATTGGGCCGTTGGAAAAAGTGTACTCCTTTTTGTACTTTTCAAATGGAACAAGACTATTTCCGACGGCCTCAATGCCGTCGGAAATAGTGTATTCCTTTTTTTACTTTTCAAATGGAACATGACTATTTTCGACGGCATTGAGCCGTTGGAAAAAGTGTATTCCTTTTTTTACTTTTCAAATGGAACGAGAATATTTCCGACGGCCTCAATGCCGTCGGAAATAGTGTATTCCTTTTTTACTTTTAAAATGGTACGAGACTATTTCCGACGGCATTGGGCCGTTGGAAAATGTGTATTCCTTTTTTTACTTTTCAAATGGAACAAGACTATTTCCGACGGCCTCAATGCCGTCGGAAATAGTGTATTCCTTTTTTTACTTTTCAAATGGAACAAGACTATTTCCGACGGCATTGGGCCATCGGAAAAAGTGTATTCCTTTTTTTACTTTTCAAATGGAATGAGACTATTTCCGACGGCATTGGGCCGTCGGAAAAAGTGTATTCCTTTTCTTACTTTTCAAATGGAACAAGACTATTTACGACGGCCTCAATGCCGTCGGAAATAGTGTATTCCTTTTTTTACGTTTCAAATGGAACAAGACTAGTTCGGATGGCATTGGGCCGTCGGAAAAAGTGTATTACTTTTTTTACTTTTCAAATGGAACAAGACTATTTCCGATGGCCTCAATACCGTCGGAAATATTGTATTCCTTTTTTTACTTTTCAAATGGAACAAGACTATTTCCGACGGCATTGGGCCGTTGGAAAAAGTGTATTCCTTTTTTTACTTTTCAAATGGAACAAGATTATTTCCGACGGCATTGAGGCCGTCGGAAACAGTGTATTCCATTTTTACTTTTCAAATGGAACAAAACTATTTCTGACGGCATTGGGCCATCGGAAAAAGTGTATTCCTTTTTTTACTTTTCAAATAGAACAAGACTATTTCCGACGGCCTCAATGCTATCGGAAATAGTGTATTCCTTTTTTACTTTTCAAATGGAACATGACTATTTCCGACGGCCTCAATGCTGTCGTTAATAGTGTAATCCGTTTTTTACTTTTCAAATGGAGCAAGACTATTTCCGACGGCATTGGGCCGTTGGAAAAAGTGTATTCCTTTTTTTACTTTTCAAATGGAAGAAGACTATTTCCGACGGCATTGAGGCCGTCGGAAATAGTGTATTCCTTTTTTTACTTTTTAAATGGAACAAGACTATTTCCGACGGCCTCAATGCCTTCGGAAATAGTGTATTCCATTTTTACTTTTCAAATGGAACAAAACTATTTCTGACGGCATTGGGCCATCGGAAAAAATGTATTCCTTTTTTTACTTTTCAAATGGAACAAGAATATTTCCGATGTCCTCAATGCTGTCGGAAATAGTGTATTACTTTTTTTACTTTTCGAATGGAACAAGACTATTTCCGACGGCCTCAATGCCGTCGGAAATAGTGTATTCCTTTTTTTACTTTTCAAATGGAACAAGACTATTTCCGACGGCATTGGGCCGTTGGAAAAAGTGTACTCCTTTTTGTACTTTTCAAATGGAACAAGACTATTTCCGACGGCCTCAATGCCGTCGGAAATAGTGTATTGCTTTTTTTACTTTTCAAATGGAACAAGACTATTTCCGACGGCATTGGGCCATCGGAAAAAGTGTATTCCTTTTTTTACTTTTCAAATGGAACAAGACAATTTCCGACGGCCTGAATGCCGTCGGAAATAGTGTATTCCTTTTTTACTTTTCAAATGGAATGAGACTATTTCAAACGGCCTCAAAATAGTGTATTCCTTTTTTTACTTTTCAAATGGAACAAGACTATTTCCGACGGCATTGGGCCGTTGGAAAAAGTGTACTCCTTTTTGTACTTTTCAAATGGAACAAGATTATTTCCAACGGCCTCAATGCCGTCGGAAATAGTGTATTCCTTTTTTTACTTTTCAAATGGAACAAGACTATTTCCGACGGCATTGGGCCGTTGGAAAAAGTGTACTCCTTTTTGTACTTTTCAAATGGAACAAGATTATTTCCAACGGCCTCAATGCCGTCGGAAATAGTGTATTCCTTTTTTTACTTTTCAAATGGAACATGACTATTTTCGACGGCATTGAGCCGTTGAAAAAAGTGTATTCCTTTTTTTACTTTTCAAATGGAACGAGAATATTTCCGACGGCCTCAATGCCGTCGGAAATAGTGTATTCCTTTTTAACTTTTAAAATGGAACGAGACTATTTCCGACGGCATTGGGCCGTTGGAAAATGTGTATTCCTTTTTTTACTTTTCAAATGGAACAAGACTATTTCCGACGGCCTCAATGCCGTCGGAAATAGTGTATTCCTTTTTTTACTTTTCAAATGGAACAAGACTATTTCCGACGGCATTGGGCCATCAGCAAAAGTGTATTCCTTTTTTTACTTTTCAAATAGAATGAGACTATTTCCGACGGCATTGGGCCGTCGGAAAAAGTGTATTCCTTTTCTTACTTTTCAAATGGAACAAGACTATTTACGACGGCCTCAATGCCGTCGGAAATAGTGTATTCCTTTTTTTACTTTTCAAATGGAACAAGACTAGTTCGGATGGCATTGGGCCGTCGGAAAAAGTGTATTCCTTTTTTTACTTTTCAAATGGAATGATACTATTTCCGACGGCATTGGGCCGTCGGAAAAAGTGTATTCCTTTTCTTACTTTTCAAATGGAACAAGACTATTTACGACGGCCTCAATGCCGTCGGAAATAGTGTATTCCTTTTTTTACTTTTCAAATGGAACAAGACTAGTTCGGATGGCATTGGGCCGTCGGAAAAAGTGTATTACTTTTTTTACTTTTCAAATGGAACAAGACTATTTCCGATGGCCACAATGTTGTCGGAAATATTGTATTCGTTTTTTTGCTTTTCAAATGGAACAAGACTATTTCCGACGGCATTGGGCCGTTGGAAAAAGTGTATTCCTTTTTTTACTTTTCAAATGGAACAAGACTATTTCCGACGGCATTGAGGCCGTCGGAAACAGTGTATTCCATTTTTACTTTTCAAATGGAACAAAACTATTTCTGACGGCATTGGGCCATCGGAAAAAGTGTATTCCTTTTTTTACTTTTCAAATAGAACAAGACTATTTCCGACGGCCTCAATGCTATCAGAAATAGTGTATTCCTTTTTTTACTTTTCAAATGGAACATGACTATTTTCGACGGCCTCAATGCTGTCGTTAATAGTGTAATCCGTTTTTTACTTTTCAAATGGAGAAAGACTATTTCCGACGGCATTGGGCCGTTGGAAAAAGTGTATTCCTTTTTTTACTTTTCAAATGGAACAAGACTATTTCCGACGGCATTGAGGCCGTCGGAAATAGTGTATTCCTTTTTTTACTTTTTAAATGGAACAAGACTATTTCCGACGGCCTCAATGCCTTCGGAAATAGTGTATTCCATTTTTACTTTTCAAATGGAACAAAACTATTTCTGACGGCATTGGGCCATCGGAAAAAATGTATTCCTTTTTTTACTTTTCAAATGGAACAAGACTATTTCCGATGTCCTCAATGCTGTCGGAAATAGTGTATTACTTTTTTTACTTTTCAAATGGAACAAGACTATTTCCGACGGCCTCAATGCCGTCGGAAATAGTGTATTCCGTTTTTTACTTTTCAAATGGAACAAGACTATTTCCGACGGCATTGGGCCGTTGGAAAAAGTGTACTCCTTTTTGTACTTTTCAAATGGAACAACACTATTTCCGACGGCCTCAATGCCGTCGGAAATAGTGTATTCCTTTTTTTACTTTTCAAATGGAACAAGACTATTTCCGACGGCATTGGGCCGTTGGAAAAAGTGTACTCCTTTTTGTACTTTTCAAATGGAACAAGACTATTTCCGACGGCCTCAATGCCGTCGGAAATAGTGTACTCCTTTTTTTACTTTTCAAATGGAACATGACTATTTTCGACGGCATTGATGCGTTGGAAAAAGTGTATTCCTTTTTTTACTTTTCAAATGGAACGAGAATATTTCCGACGGCCTCAATGCTGTCGGAAATAGTGTATTCCTTTTTTACTTTTAAAATGGAATGAGACTATTTCCGACGGCATTGGGCCGTTGGAAAAAGTGTATTCCATTTTTTACTTTTCAATTAGAACAAGACTATTTCCGACGGCCTCAATGCCGTCGGAAATAGTGTATTCCTTTTTTTACTTTTCAAATGGAACAAGACTATTTCCGACGGCATTGGGCCATCGGAAAAAGTGTATTCCTTTTTTTACTTTTCAAATGGAATGAGACTATTTCCGACGGCATTGGGCCGTCGAAAAAAGTGTATTCCTTTTCATACTTTTCAAATGGAACAAGACTATTTACGACGGCCTCAATGCCGTCGGAAATAGTGTATTCCTTTTTTTACTTTTCAAATGGAACAAGACTAGTTCGGATGGCATTGGGCCGTCGGAAAAACTGTATTCCTTTTTTTACTTTTCAAATGGAACGAGAATATTTCCGACGGCCTCAATGCCGTCGGAAATAGTGTATTCCTTTTTTACTTTTAAAATGGAACGAGACTATTTCCGACGGCATTGGGCCTTTGGAAAAAGTGTATTCCTGTTTTTACTTTTCAAATGGAACAAAACTATTTCCGACGGCCTCAATGCCGTCGGAAATAGTGTATTCCTTTTTTTACTTTTCAAATGGAACAAGACTATTTCCGACGGCATTGGGCCATCGGAAAAAGTGTATTCCTTTTTTACTTTTCAAATGGAATGAGACTATTTCCGACGGCATTGGGCCGTCGGAAAAAGTGTATTCGTTTTCTTACTTTTCAAATGGAACAAGACTATTTACGACGGCCTCAATGCCGTCGGAAATAGTGTATTGCTTTTTTTACTTTTCAAATGGAACAAGACTATTTCCGACGGCATTGGGCCATCGGAAAAAGTGTATTCCTTTTTTTACTTCTCAAATGGAACAAGACAATTTCCGACGGCCTGAATGCCGTCGGAAATAGTGTATTCCTTTTTTAATTTTCAAATGGAATGAGACTATTTCAAACGGCCTCAAAATAGTGTATTCCTTTTTTTACTTTTCAAATGGAACAAGACTATTTCCGACGGCACTGGGCCGTTGGAAAAAGTGTACTCCTTTTTGTACTTTTCAAATGGAACAAGATTATTTCCAACGGCCTCAATGCCGTCGGAAATAGTGTATTCCTTTTTTTACTTTTCAAATGGAACATGACTATTTTCGACGGCATTGAGCCGTTGAAAAAAGTGTATTCCTTTTTTTACTTTTCAAATGGAACGAGAATATTTCCGAAGGCCTCAATGCCGTCGGAAATAGTGTATTCCTTTTTAACTTTTAAAATGGAACGAGACTATTTCCGACGGCATTGGGCCGTTGGAAAATGTGTATTCCTTTTTTTACTTTTCAAATGGAACAAGACTATTTCCGACGGCCTCAATGCCGTCGGAAATAGTGTATTCCTTTTTTTACTTTTCAAATGGAACAAGACTATTTCCGACGGCATTGGGCCATCGGAAAAAGTGTATTCCTTTTTTTACTTTTCAAATAGAATGAGACTATTTCCGACGGCATTGGGCCGTCGGAAAAAGTGTATTCCTTTTCTTACTTTTCAAATGGAACAAGACTATTTACGACGGCCTCAATGCCGTCGGAAATAGTGTATTCCTTTTTTTACTTTTCAAATGGAACAAGACTAGTTCGGATGGCATTGGGCCGTCGGAAAAAGTGTATTCCTTTTTTTACTTTTCAAATGGAATGAGACTATTTCCGACGGCATTGGGCCGTCGGAAAAAGTGTATTCCTTTTCTTACTTTTCAAATGGAACAAGACTATTTACGACGGCCTCAATGCCGTCGGAAAGAGTGTATTCCTTTTTTTACTTTTCAAATGGAGCAAGACTAGTTCGGATGGCATTGGGCCGTCGGAAACAGTGTATTACTTTTTTTACTTTTCAAATGGAACAAGACTATTTCCGATGGCCTCAATGTTGTCGGAAATATTGTATTCCTTTTTTTACTTTTCAAATGGAACAAGACTATTTCCGACGGCATTGGGCCGTTGGAAAAAGTGTATTCCTTTTTTTACTTTTCAAATGGAACAAGACTATTTCCGACGGCATTGAGGCCGTCGGAAACAGTGTATTCCATTTTTACTTTTCAAATGGAACAAAACTATTTCTGACGGCATTGGGCCATCGGAAAAAGTGTATTCCTTTTTTTACTTTTCAAATAGAACAAGACTATTTCCGACGGCCTCAATGCTATCGGAAATAGTGTATTCCTATTTTTACTTTTCAAATGGAACATGACTATTTTCGACGGCCTCAATGCTGTCGTTAATAGTGTAATCCGTTTTTTACTTTTCAAATGGAGAAAGACTATTTCCGACGGCATTGGGCCGTTGGAAAAAGTGTATTCCTTTTTTTACTTTTCAAATGGAACAAGACTATTTCCGACGGCATTGAGGCCGTCGGAAATAGTGTATTCCTTTTTTTACTTTTTAAATGGAACAAGACTATTTCCGACGGCCTCAATGCCTTCGGAAATAGTGTATTCCATTTTTACTTTTCAAATGGAACAAAACTATTTCTGACGGCATTGGGCCATCGGAAAAAATGTATTCCTTTTTTTACTTTTCAAATGGAACAAGACTATTTCCGATGTCCTCAATGCTGTCGGAAATAGTGTATTACTTTTTTTACTTTTCAAATGGAACAAGACTATTTCCGACGGCCTCAATGCCGTCGGAAATAGTGTATTCCGTTTTTTACTTTTCAAATGGAACAAGACTATTTCCGACGGCATTGGGCCGTTGGAAAAAGTGTACTCCTTTTTGTACTTTTCAAATGGAACAACACTATTTCCGACGGCCTCAATGCCGTCGGAAATAGTGTATTCCTTTTTTTACTTTTCAAATGGAACAAGACTATTTCCGACGGCATTGGGCCGTTGGAAAAAGTGTACTCCTTTTTGTACTTTTCAAATGGAACAAGACTATTTCCGACGGCCTCAATGCCGTCGGAAATAGTGTACTCCTTTTTTTACTTTTCAAATGGAACATGACTATTTTCGACGGCATTGATGCGTTGGAAAAAGTGTATTCCTTTTTTTACTTTTCAAATGGAACGAGAATATTTCCGACGGCCTCAATGCTGTCGGAAATAGTGTATTCCTTTTTTACTTTTAAAATGGAATGAGACTATTTCCGACGGCATTGGGCCGTTGGAAAAAGTGTATTCCATTTTTTACTTTTCAATTAGAACAAGACTATTTCCGACGGCCTCAATGCCGTCGGAAATAGTGTATTCCTTTTTTTACTTTTCAAATGGAACAAGACTATTTCCGACGGCATTGGGCCATCGGAAAAAGTGTATTCCTTTTTTTACTTTTCAAATGGAATGAGACTATTTCCGACGGCATTGGGCCGTCGAAAAAAGTGTATTCCTTTTCATACTTTTCAAATGGAACAAGACTATTTACGACGGCCTCAATGCCGTCGGAAATAGTGTATTCCTTTTTTTACTTTTCAAATGGAACAAGACTAGTTCGGATGGCATTGGGCCGTCGGAAAAACTGTATTCCTTTTTTTACTTTTCAAATGGAACGAGAATATTTCCGACGGCCTCAATGCCGTCGGAAATAGTGTATTCCTTTTTTACTTTTAAAATGGAACGAGACTATTTCCGACGGCATTGGGCTTTTGGAAAAAGTGTATTCCTGTTTTTACTTTTCAAATAGAACAAAACTATTTCCGACGGCCTCAATGCCGTCGGAAATAGTGTATTCCTTTTTTTACTTTTCAAATGGAACAAGACTATTTCCGACGGCATTGGGCCATCGGAAAAAGTGTATTCCTTTTTTACTTTTCAAATGGAATGAGACTATTTCCGACGGCATTGGGCCGTCGGAAAAAGTGTATTCGTTTTCTTACTTTTCAAATGGAACAAGACTATTTACGACGGCCTCAATGCCGTCGGAAATAGTGTATTCTTTTTTTTACTTTTCAAATGGAACAAGACTATTTCCGACGGCATTGAGGCCGTCGGAAATATTGTATTCCTTTTTTACTTTTCAAATGGAGCAAGACTATTTCCGACGGCATTGGGCCGTTGGAAAAAGTGTATTCCTTTTTTTACTTTTCAAATGGAACAAGACTATTTCCGACGGCATTGAGGCCGTCGGAAATAGTGTATTCCTTTTTTTACTTTTTAAATGGAACAAGACTATATCCGACGGCCTCAATGCCTTCGGAAATAGTGTATTCCATTTTTACTTTTCAAATGGAACAAAACTATTTCTGACGGCATTGGGCCATCGGAAAAAGTGTATTCCTTTTTTTACTTTTCAAATAGAACAAGACTATTTCCGACGGCCTCAATGCTATCGGAAATAGTGTATTCCTTTTTTACTTTTCAAATGGTACATGACTATTTCCGTCGGCCTCAATGCTGTCGTTAATAGTGTAATCCGTTTTTTACTTTTCAAATGGAGCAAGACTATTTCCGACGGCATTGGGCCGTTGGAAAAAGTGTATTCCTTTTTTTACTTTTCAAATGGAACAAGACTAGTTCGGATGGCATTGAGCCGTCGGAAAAACTGTATTCCTTTTTTTACTTTTCAAATGGAACGAGAATATTTCCGACGGCCTCAATGCCGTCGGAAATAGTGTATTCCTTTTTTACTTTTAAAATGGAACGAGACTATTTCCGACGGCATTGGGCCTTTGGAAAAAGTGTATTCCTTTTTTTACTTTTCAAATGGAACAAAACTATTTCCGACGGCCTCAATGCCGTCGGAAATAGTGTATTCCTTTTTTTACTTTTCAAATGGAACAAGACTATTTCCGACGGCATTGGGCCATCGGAAAAAGTGTATTCCTTTTTTACTTTTCAAATGGAATGAGACTATTTCCGACGGCATTGAGCCGTCGGAAAAAGTGTATTCGTTTTCTTACTTTTCAAATGGAACAAGACTATTTACGACGGCCTCAATGCCGTCGGAAATAGTGTATTCTTTTTTTTACTTTTCAAATGGAACAAGACTATTTCCGACGGCATTGAGGCCGTCGGAAATATTGTATTCCTTTTTTACTTTTCAAATGGAGCAAGACTATTTCCAACGGCATTGGGCCGTTGGAAAAAGTGTATTCCTTTTTTTACTTTTCAAATGGAACAAGACTATTTCCGACGGCATTGAGGCCGTCGGAAATAGTGTATTCCTTTTTTTACTTTTTAAATGGAACAAGACTATATCCGACGGCCTCAATGCCTTCGGAAATAGTGTATTCCATTTTTACTTTTCAAATGGAACAAAACTATTTCTGACGGCATTGGGCCATCGGAAAAAGTGTATTCCTTTTTTTACTTTTCAAATAGAACAAGACTATTTCCGACGGCCTCAATGCTATCGGAAATAGTGTATTCCTTTTTTACTTTTCAAATGGTACATGACTATTTCCGACGGCCTCAATGCTGTCGTTAATAGTGTAATCCGTTTTTTACTTTTCAAATGGAGCAAGACTATTTCCGACGGCATTGGGCCGTTGGAAAAAGTGTATTCCTTTTTTTACTTTTCAAATGGAACAAGACTATTTCCGACGGCCTCAATGCCGTCAGAAATAGTGTATTCCTTTTTTTACTTTTCAAATGGAACAAGACTATTTCCGACGGCCTCAATGCCGTCGGAAATAGTGTATTCCTTTTTACTTTTCAAATGGAACGAGACTATTTCCGACGGCATTGGGCCGTCGTAAAAAATGTATTCCTTTTTTTACTTTTCAAATGGAACAAGACTATTTCCGACGGCCTCAATGCCGTCGGAAATAGTGTATTCCTTTTTTTACCTTTCAAATGGAACAAGACTATTTCGGTCTGCATTGGGCCATTGGAAAAAGTGTATTCCTTTTTTTACTTTTCAAATGAAACAAGACTATTTTCGACGGCCTCAATGCTGTCGGGAAAAGTGTATTCTTTTTTTAACTTTTCAAATGGAACAAGACTATTTCCGACGGCATTAAGGCCGTCGGAAATATTGTATTCCTTTTTTACTTTTCAAATGGAACAAGACGATTTCCTACGGCATTGGGCCGTCGAAAAAAGTGTATTCCTTTTTTTACTTTTCAAATGGAACAAAACTATTTCCGACGGCATTTGGCCGTCGGAAAAAGTGTATTCCTTTGTTTACTTTTCAAATGGAACAAGACTGTTTCCGACTGCCTCAATGCCGTCAGAAATAGTGTATTCCTTTTTTTACTTTTCAAATGGAACAAGACTATTTCCGACGGCCTCAATGCCGTCGAAAAAAGTATATTCGTTTTCTTACTATTCAAATGGAACAAGACTATTTCCTGCGGCATTGAGGCCGTCAGAAGTAGTGTATTCCTTTTTAACTTTTGAAATGGAACAAGACTATTTCCTACGGCATTGGGCCGTCGAAAAAAGTGTATTCCTTTTTTTACTTTTCAAATGGAACAAGACTATTTCCGACGGAATTGAGGCCGTCAGATATTGTGTATTCCTTTTTTACTTTTCAAATGGAACAAGACTATTTCCTACGGCATTGGGCCATCGAAAAAACTGTATTCCTTTTTTTACTTTTCAAATGTAACAAGACTATTTCCGACGGAATTGAGGCCGTCAGAAATTGTGTATTCCTTTTTTACTTTTCAAATGGAACAAGACTATTTCCTACGGCATTGGGCCGTCGAAAAAAGTGTATTCCTTTTTTTATTTTTCAAATGGAACAAGACTATTTCCGATGGCATTGACGCCGTCGGAAATAGTGTATTCCTTTTTTACTTTTCAAATGGAACAAGACTATTTCCTACGGCATTGGGCCGTCGAAAAAAGTGTATTCCTTTTTTTACTTTTCAAATGGAACAAGACTATTTCCGACGGCCTCAATGCCGTCGGAAATAGTGTATTCCTTTTTTTACCTTTCAAATGGAACAAGACTATTTCAGTCTGCATTGGGCCATCGGAAAAAGTGTATTCCTTTTTTTACTTTTCAAATGGAACAAGACTATTTCCGACGGCATTGGGCCATCGGAAAAAGTGTATTCCTTTTTTTACTTTTCAAATGGAATGAGACTATTTCCGACGGTATTGGGCCGTCGAAAAAAGTGTATTCCTTTTCATACTTTTCAAATGGAACAAGACTATTTACGACGGCCTCAATGCCGTCGGAAATAGTGTATTCCTTTTTTACTTTTAAAATGGAACGAGACTATTTCCGACGGCATTGGGCCTTTGGAAAAAGTGTATTCCTTTTTTTACTTTTCAAATGGAACAAAACTATTTCCGACGGCCTCAATGCCGTCGGAAATAGTGTATTCCCTTTTTTACTTTTTCAAATGGAACAAGACTATTTCCGACGGCATTGGGCCATCGGAAAAAGTGTATTCCTTTTTTACTTTTCAAATGGAATGAGACTATTTCCGACGGCATTGGGCCGTCGGAAAAAGTGTATTCGTTTTCTTACTTTTCAAATGGAACAAGACTATTTACGACGGCCTCAATGCCGTCGGAAATAGTGTATTCTTTTTTTTACTTTTCAAATGGAACAAGAGTATTTCCGACGGCATTGAGGCCGTCGGAAATATTGTATTCCTTTTTTACTTTTCAAATGGAGCAAGACTATTTCCGACGGCATTGGGCCGTTGGAAAAAGTGTATTCCTTTTTTTACTTTTCAAATGGAACAAGACTATTTCCGACGGCATTGAGGCCGTCGGAAATAGTGTATTCCTTTTTTTACTTTTTAAATGGAACAAGACTATATCCGACGGCCTCAATGCCTTCGGAAATAGTGTATTCCATTTTTACTTTTCAAATGGAACAAAACTATTTCTGACGGCATTGGGCCATCGGACAAAGTGTATTCCTTTTTTTACTTTTCAAATAGAACAAGACTATTTCCGACGGCCTCAATGCTATCGGAAATAGTGTATTCCTTTTTTACTTTTCAAATGGTACATGACTATTTCCGACGGCCTCAATGCTGTCGTTAATAGTGTAATCCGTTCTTTACTTTTCAAATGGAGCAAGACTATTTCCGACGGCATTGGGCCGTTGGAAAAAGTGTATTCCTTTTTACTTTTCAAATGGAACAAGACTATTTCCGACGGCCTCAATGCCGTCAGAAATAGTGTATTCCTTTTTTTACTTTTCAAATGGAACAAGACTATTTCTGACGGCCTCAATGCCGTCGGAAATAGTGTATTCCTTTTTACTTTTCAAATGGAACGAGACTATTTCCGATGGCATTGGGCCGTCGTAAAAAATGTATTCCTTTTTTTACTTTTCAAATGGAACAAGACTATTTCCGACGGCCTCAATGCCGTCGGAAATAGTGTATTCCTTTTTTTACCTTTCAAATGGAACAAGACTATTTCGGTCTGCATTGGGCCATCGGAAAAAGTGTATTGCTTTTTTTACTTTTCAAATGAAACAAGACTATTTTCGACGGCCTCAATGCTGTCGGGAAAAGTGTATTCTTTTTTTAACTTTTCAAATGGAACAAGACTATTTCCGACGGCATTAAGGCCGTCGGAAATATTGTATTCCTTTTTTACTTTTCAAATGGAACAAGACGATTTCCTACGGCATTGGGCCGTCGAAAAAAGTGTATTCCTTTTTTTACTTTTCAAATGGAACAAAACTATTTCCGACGGCATTTGGCCGTCGGAAAAAGTGTATTCCTTTGTTTACTTTTCAAATGGAACAAGACTGTTTCCGACTGCCTCAATGCCGTCAGAAATAGTGTATTCCTTTTTTTACTTTTCAAATGGAACAAGACTATTTCCGACGGCCTCAATGCCGTCGAAAAAAGTATATTCGTTTTCTTACTATTCAAATGGAACAAGACTATTTCCTGCGGCATTGAGGCCGTCAGAAGTAGTGTATTCCTTTTTAACTTTTGAAATGGAACAAGACTATTTCCTACGGCATTGGGCCGTCGAAAAAAGTGTATTCCTTTTTTTTCTTTTCAAATGGAACAAGACTATTTCCGACGGAATTGAGGCCGTCAGAAATTGTGTATTCCTTTTTTACTTTTCAAATGGAACAAGACTATTTCCTACGGCATTGGGCCGTCGAAAAAACTGTATTCCTTTTTTTACTTTTCAAATGGAACAAGACTATTTCCGACGGAATTGAGGCCGTCAGAAATTGTGTATTCCTTTTTTACTTTTCAAATGGAACAAGACTATTTCCTACGGCATTGGGCCGTCGAAAAAAGTGTATTCCTTTTTTTACTTTTCAAATGGAACAAGACTATTTCCGACGGCCTCAATGCCGTCGGAAATAGTGTATTCCTTTTTTTACCTTTCAAATGGAACAAGACTATTTCAGTCTGCATTGGGCCATCGGAAAAAGTGTATTCCTTTTTTTACTTTTCAAATGGAACAAGACTATTTCCGACGGCCTCAATGCCGTCGAAAAAAGTATATTCGTTTTCTTACTTTTCAAATGGAACAAGACTATTTCCTGCGGCATTGAGGCCGTCAGAAATAGTGTATTCCTTTTTAAATTTTGAAATGGAACAAGACTATTTCCTACGGCATTGGGCCGTCGAAAAAAGTGTATTCCTTTTTTTATTTTTCAAATGGAACAAGACTATTTCCGACGGCCTCAATGCCGTCGGAAATAGTGTATTCCTTTTTTTACTTTTCAAATGGAACAAAACTATTTCCGACGGCCTCAATGCCGTCAGAAATAGTGTATTCCTTTTTTTACTTTTCAAATGGAACAAGACTATTTCCGACGGCCTCAATGCCGTCGGAAATAGTGTATTCCTTTTTTACTTTTCAATTGGAACGACACTATTTCCGACGGCATTGGGCCGTCGTAAAAAATGTATTCCTTTTTTTACTTTTCAAATGGAACAAGACTATTTCGGTCGGCATTGGGCCATCGGAAAAAGTGTATTCCTTTTTTTACTTTTCAAATGGAACAAGATTATTTTCATCGTCCTCAATGCTGTCGGAAAAAGTGTATTCTTTTTTTTACTTTTCAAATGGAACAAGACTATTTCCGACTGCATTGAGGCCGTCGGAAATATTGTATTCCTTTTTTACTTTTCAAATGGAACAAGACTATTTCCTACGGCATTGGGCCGTCGAAAAAAGTGTATTCCTTTTTTTACTTTTCAAATGGAACAAAACTATTTCCGACGGCATTTGGCCGTCGGAAAAAGTGTATTCCTTTGTTTACTTTTCAAATGGAACAAGACTGTTTCCGACTGCCTCAATGCCGTCAGAAATAGTGTATTCCTTTTTTTACTTTTCAAATGGAACAAGACTATTTCCGACGGCCTCAATGCCGTCGAAAAAGGTATATTCGTTTTCTAACTTTTCAAATGGAACAAGACTATTTCCTGCGGCATTGAGGCCGTCGGAAATAGTGTACTCCTTTTTTACTTTTCAAATGGAACAAGACTATTTCCTACGGCATTGGGCCGTCGAAAAAAGTGTATTCCTTTTTTTAGTTTTCAAATGGAACAAGACTATTTCCGACGGCATTGAGGCCGTCAGAAATTGTGTATTCCTTTTTTACTTTTCAAATGGAACAAGACTATTTCCTACGGCATTGAGCCGTCGAAAAAACTGTATTCCTTTTTTTACTTTTCCAATGGAACAAGACTATTTCCGACGGCCTCAATGCCGTCGGAAATAGTGTATTCCTTTTTTTACTTTTCTAATGGAACAAGACTATTTCCGACGGCATTGGGCCGTCGGAAAAAGTGTATTCTTTTTTTTACTTTTCAAATGAAACAAGACTATTTCGGTCGACATTGGGCTGTCGGAAAAAGTGTATTCATTTTTTTACATTTCAAATGGAACAAGACTATTTTCGACGGCCTCAATGCTGTCGGAAAAAGTGTATTCTTTTTTTTACTTTTCAAATGGAACAACACTATTTCCGACGGCCTCAATGCCGTCGGAAATAGTATACTCCTTTTTTTACTTTTCAAATGGAACAAGACTTTTTCCGACGGCATTGGGCCGTCGGAAAAAGTGTATTCCTTTTTTTATTTTTCAAATGGAACAAGACTATATCCGACGGCATTGACGCCGTCGGAAATAGTGTATTCCTTTTTTACTTTTCAAATGGAACAAGACTATTTCCTACGGCATTGGGCCGTCGGAAAAAGTGTATTCCTTTTTTAACTTTTCAAATGGAACGAGACTATTTCTGACAGGCTCAATGCCGTCGGAAATAGTGTATTCCTTTTTTACTTTTCAAATGGAACGAGACTATTTCCGACTGCCTCAATGCCGTCGGAAATAGTGTTTTCCTTTTTTTACTTTTCAAATGGAACAAGACTATTTTCAACGGCATTGGGCCGTCGGAAAAAGTGTATTCCTTTGTTTACTTTTCAAATGGAACAAGACTATTTCCGACGGCCTCAATGCTGTCGTAAATAGTGTATTCCTTTTTTTACTTTTCAAATGGAACAAGACTATTTCCGACGGCATTGGGTCGTCGGAAAAATTGTATTCCTTTGTTTACTTTTCAAATGGAACAAGACTATTTCCGACGGCCTCAATGCTGTCGTAAATAGTGTATTCCTTTTTTTACTTTTCAAATGGAACAAGACTATTTCCGACGGCATTGGGCCGTCGGAAAAATTGTATTCCTTTTTTTACTTTTCAAATGGAACAAGACTAAAAAAAAAAAAAAAAAAAATGAAAAGAAAAAAAAAAAAAAAAAAAAAAAAAAAAAAAAAAAAAAAAAAAAAAAACAAATTTCCGACGGCCTCATTGCTGTCGGAAATAGTGTATTCCTTTTTTACTTTTCAAATGGAACGAGACTATTTCCGACGGCCTCAATGCCGTCAGAAATAGTGTATTCCTTTCTTTGCTTTTCAAATGGAACAAGACTATTTCCGACGGCATTGGGCCGTCGGAAAAAGTGTATTAATTTTTTTATTTTTCAAATGGAACAAGACTATATCCGACGGCATTGACGCCGTCGGAAATAGTGTATTCCTTTTTTACTTTTCAAATGGAACAAGACTATTTTCTACGGCATTGGGCCGTCGGAAAAAGTGTATTCCTTTTTTTACTTTTCAAATGGAACGAGACTATTTCCGACGGCCTCAATGCCGTCGGAAATAGTGTATTCCTTTTTTACTTTTCAAATGGAACGAGACTATTTCCGACTGCCTCAATGCCGTCAGAAATAGTGTTTTCCTTTTTTTACTTTTCAAATGGAACAAGACTATTTCCAACGGCATTGGGCCGTCGGAAAAAGTGTATTCCTTTGTTTACTTTTCAAATGGAACAAGACTATTTCCGACGGCCTCAATGCTGTCGTAAATAGTGTATTCCTTTTTTTACTTTTCAAATGGAACAAGACTATTTCCGACGGCATTGGGCCGTCGGAAAAATTGTATTCCTTTTTTTACTTTTCAAATGGAACAAGACTATTTCCGACGGCCTCAATGCTGTCAGAAATAGTGTATTCCTTTTTTACTTTTCAAATGGAACGAGACTATTTCCGACGGCCTCAATGCCGTCGGAAATAGTGTATTCCTTTTTTACTTTTCAAATGGAACGAGACTATTTCCGACTGCCTCAATGCCGTCAGAAATAGTGTTTTCCTTTTTTTACTTTTCAAATGGAACAAGACTATTTCCAACGGCATTGGGCCGTTGGAAAAAGTGTATTCCTTTGTTTACTTTTCAAATGGAACAAGACTATTTCCGACGGCCTCAATGCTGTCGTAAATAGTGTATTCCTTTTTTTACTTTTCAAATGGAACAAGACTATTTCCGACGGCATTGGGCCGTCGGAAAAAGTGTATTCCTTTTTTTACTTTTCAAATGGAACAAGACTATTTCCGACGGCCTCAATGCTGTCAGAAATAGTGTATTCCTTTTTTACTTTTCTAATGGAACGAGACTATTTCCGACGGCATTGGACCGTCGGAAAAAGTGTATTCCTTTGTTTACTTTTCAAATGGAACAAGACTATTTCCAACGGCCTCAATGCTGTCGTAAATAGTGTATTCCTTTTTTTACTTTTCAAATGGAACAAGACTATTTCCGACGGCATTGGGCCGTCGGAAAAAGTGTATTCCTTTTTTTACTTTTCAAATGGAACGAGACTATTTCCGACGGCCTCAATGCCGTCGGAAATAGTGTATTCCTTTTTTACTTTTCAAATGGAACAAGACTATTTCCGACTGCCTCAATGCCGTCAGAAATAGTGTATTCCTTTTTTACTTTTCAAATGGAACAAGACTATTTCCAACGGCATTGGGCCGTCGGAAAAAGTGTATTCCTTTGTTTACTTTTCAATTGGAACAAGACTATTTTCGACGCCCTCAATGATGTCGGAAATAGTGTATTTCTTTTTTACTTTTCAAATGGAACGAGACTATTTCCGACTGCCTCAATGCCGTCGGAAATAGTGTTTTCCTTATTTTACTTTTCAAATGGAACAAGACTATTTCCAACGGCATTGGGCCGTCGGAAAAAGTGTATTCCTTTGTTTACTTTTCAAATGGAACAAGACTATTTCCGACGGCCTCAACGCTGTCGTAAATAGTGTATTCCTTTTTTTACTTTTCAAATGGAACAAGACTATTTCCGACGGCCTCAATGCTGTCGGAAATAGTGTATTCCTTTTTTACTTTTCTAATGGAAGAAAAGATGGGACTATTCCGACGGCATTGGACCGTCGGAAAAAGTGTATTCCTTTTTTTACTTTTCAAATGGAACAAGACTATTTCCGACGGCCTCAATGCCGTCAGAAATAGTGTATTCCTTTTTTTACTTTTCAAATGGGACAAGACTATTTCCGACGGCCTCAATGCTATCGGAAATAGTGTATTCCTTTTTTACTTTTCAAATGGAACGAGACTATTTCCGACGGCCTCAATGCCGTCGGAAATAGTGTATTCCTTTTTTTACTTTTCAAATGGAAAAGACTATTTCCAACGGCATTGGGCCGTCGGAAAAAGTGTATTCCTTTTTTTACTTTTCAAATGGAACAAGACTATTTCCGTTTTATTTTTCAAATGGAACATGACTATTTCCGACGGCATTGACGCCGTCGGAAATAGTGTATTCCTTTTTTACTTTTCAAATGGAACAAGACTATTTCCAACGGCATTGGGCCGTCGGAAAAAGTGTATTCCTTTCTTTACTTTTCAAATGGAACAAGACTATTTCCGACGCCTCAATGCTGTCGTAACTAGTGTATTTCCTTTTTTTACTTTTCAAATGGAACAAGACTATTTT
>VAHF01000215.1:0-48318 GCA_008009225.1 Acer yangbiense | reverse complement strand
GAAATACACCCGCTCAATTCAACAGCAAAACCTAATCCTAGTTTATATATTAAAATGTAAACCGAGCAGTGATCAAGCGAACAGCCTAAACATTAGTGATCCTTGACGACATATCGGCAGTTGGACCCTTTGGTGCTGCACTCTCTACAAGTCTGTAATAACATGAATGGTACTCACTCACAAGTCGTACAAAATGACATGTTTGATGAAATAAAAACCAAAACCAACAATTTGATAAGAGTGTAGCTCACCATGTGCCCACAATAAAGGCCATGTCCTTGGCATTAGTCAAGCAAATTGGGCAAGCCTACAATCAAGTTGGAATAGAATATAAGGCAACTCATATTTCTGAAATTTGAAAGACTAGCAATCTAAAGTTGATTTAGATTATAAACAAAGTTTGACCAGCAGCTTTGCCTTACATATATTGGCAGAATGCAATATTGTTATCATACCTGTTCGATCATCTATTGCGGGAGATGAAGGTCGCTTGGTACATGCTGCATGGCACGGCGAGTGTAAGGAACTGGAGGAGGTCGTGGAACTATTTTCCTTGCTTTCCCTGTCGTACGTCTTTTTCCGGTGAAATAAACCAATTAGTGACATTGTAAGCTTCTATGAAACAGACTTCAATTTATATAAATTTGTTACCAGTAGAAAATATGTTCAGAAAGTCCTACCCGAGAATACCGAAATCACGGGCTGCTTTATATTGAATGGGAATCTCCATGAGGGCAGCAAGAGCAAAAGCCGCCTCTTTCTCAGCAGGAGTTATATTTTTTGACATGATGGCAGTAAAATTAACAAACTGAAAACAAGCAAACACGTAAATTTTTGAAGCCTAATGCATATAAAGAACATTTAAGCCACAGCTTTGCACTGAAAGTGCAATACCTGAAAGTTGTCAAATTCGCGTGCAGGAATCTTGTCATCAAATCCTTGCATGTCTTCCCAAGGTCCATCCCCAACTCCTATGAGAACTATTGATAGTGGATGTGAACTAGTACAAGAAAATGAAACTCAGGTCTCAGTTTTAACAAGCTTCTTGTCATTTTACAGCATAGCTAGTGAATGTATATAAGTTTGAGAAAGCACAGTAACCAATTTTCTTGGGCTGCTTTATCTAAAGTAAATTTCCTTCTTGATATTCTCTATATCATAGTGCAAAAGGGTATCTTAAAAAGTCTACCTTGCATTGACAATAGACTTGATTGTTTTCTCTTCTTGAGGACTCAATTCTCCATCACTTGTATTGACACTCCTTGTAACCTACGATAACAATGAGTACAGTAAGTCATTGTGTGCATGAGAGAGAGAAAGAGGGAGAGATTAGAGGTTCAAATTCAACCTGTCCATCTGCAATGATAACTAATACATGGTACCGGCCACCCCTCTTCTCCACAATGTCAATTGCAGCGTCAATCACCGGTGCATAAGAAGTTGGGCCTTTTAATAATAAGGAAGATATAAATCAAATCATAGTTAGACAATATGAAATTGCTTAACTATATGAAAGTAAAGGATCAGAGCACACAAGTATATGTCAACAATACAGTAGTTTCTAACCTGAAAGCTTCAAGTTTGGAACTATGTTTCTGTAGCAAGCCAAAACTTCTTCTTCAAAACCATTGCAAGGAGTCTGATCACTGTGAAAACTAAACACTTCCTGATCATATGTGGTAGCTGAAATATATAAGAAAATTCAATATGGTGAAGTGCTTGAGGATCATATAGCTTCTGGAGGATCATATACTAGACTTCTGGAGGATCATATAGCTTACCATCACCAAATCCAAAACAAGGAATCAAGTTGTCATCATCAAAGGGTGCCAGAGTTTTTCCAATGATACTGATAGCTTTCTCATATGGATTTGGGGTGTTGCCAATAGCATGAAGACTCCGATTATTGAATGAGACCTTGCCTTCATATCAATATTGATACATTGTCTTCAAAAAGATACCAACCACAGACAAACCAGTTCAAAAGTATAAAAACATAAAAGCATATTTCAATTAACCATGAAACATCTAATGCAAAACCACATAGCAAACTTTTAACAGTCATGTATATGCAACGCCTGCAAAAGGTATTATGACCTTCAACATAATTCTGCTTAACTTGGAAACATATAGTGTCAAAGTTTTAACTTGTAAATGAGTTCAGTTTCACTCAACATTCTAAGATTGAATTTTGAGCTTTGGGCCAGTTGAACAATTTATACCAGTCCATTCATTGCTTTTCGTGAAATCGATTCCAAGAATGAGATTGGATGATTCTAGACCAGATTCTCTCAAGGCTGCCGTTACCTGGAAAAAGGGCATAGCATTATCCGAGTATCAGAATTTATACAGAGTAGAAGACTGCTTGCTTGCACATATACAAGGAAACAACAATCCATGTTACATTATTAGGCTATATGCACATTGCAATCAAAATTTCCCACTAAACTTGCACATCAAAACAATCTACTGGAATCCATAGTACTTATTCTTGCAGCATGTTTGGGGAAAGCATTCATAATTGTACTTTGTATATAGTATTGACTTTTGATTCATGTGCAAAAATCAACTATGAGAACACTGTAATCCTTAGTGGCAAAAGCACTACTAGTATGTAATTAAGTTTACTTTCACACATGTTTTTCTTTAGAACGAAAGGTTGAGTTGTTAAGAGATAAGAAATTGGTGAAAGGTTAGTAAGAGGTGGAGAACTCTTCAAAAATGAGATGGACATTGTCTAATAACATTTATACATTTAGGATGAATTTAAATTCAAAGAGTGGCGATATTCACACCCCTTAAAAATTGTATATACATCCCAAATTTTATTTTTTCTAAAATTCCAACATCATTCTTAAACACAACTAATAAAATGATTAAAATAATAATAAATGCATCATACTACCTATACATCAAATAAATATAATAATTAATATTTTGAATAAATATAAAATCTTTTTATTTAAATATAACTATTTATTAATTAAATCTAAATAGTAATTATAAAATAGTTTTTAAAAAGAAACGATAGTTACATGCACAAGCCTGAATCAATGGGAAGAAATCAATGAAAAATAACCAATGTTTTTGAATTTTAACTAAGAATTGATGGGTTTAAACTTTGAAAACTCAATTATGGGTAGTGACCAAGACTCCAAGATCCTTGTGAACCTCAACACAGCTTGGCGCAAATTTCCCCCTTATTTGACGTTGCACGCATGCGGACACAACTTTTTTTTTCTTGATGAAGAAAATCTCTGATTGATGTTGGCGAAGGAAGAGGATGTTAGAGTGATGGTGGAAGCTCGCCAAAGAACCAGATCCTTTCAATTTTTTTTTTTGTGAAAAAAGTCAAAATTCGAAAAATTACAGAATGAAATCCGATGACAACTACTCTCTATCACCGGATCTCATATTTTACCTTTTTTTTTTAATAATTTTTTTAATAATTTTTAATATTTTATCAAAAACTAAAAGAAATGATATTTTTGACAATATATAGGGTGTGCATACGAATTATAATATTTTAAAAAATTTAATGGGGTATAAATACAAAAAGAGGTATATGAATGATTTTTCAGAAGTGTAAATATCGTCACTCGATTCAAAATCATCAAGCGGTAGATCCAACAATTTAAGCTTTGAAAGTAAAGTGATGTGTGGAAATTAATTAGATTGGATCCCACAATCACATATTCACATGTTTCACCACTAAAAAAAAAAATACTCATCTTCTCCATTAACAAAAGAGGATCAGTCAAGTCTACTGCATTAAGGGACCACCAATCAATTATTCAATTCAAACACTTGATATGCATGTAGAAACAATTATTGTTTTATGTACCCCAAAAGCAACAACAACCGTGTTGACCAGGACTTAAACGCGTCTTCAATCAACCAAATTGGTGAAAACAATTACAAGTGCATATGCTTTGTTTGATTGATTATATAAGTCTCAACTTGGATTGGATGCCATATTCAACTTTAAGCTATTGTCATCTAAAGCTCCGATAGGAATCAAAATGTTGATAAAGATGGAAGCTTTCTCACAAAACTTAAATATTTATTTCTTCTCTCTTATTGTTTATCTGTTTTTGTTTTTTCTGTGAGCTTCTTTGGTGTTTTGTTCTGTTTTGTCATAGTTTATCTTAGAAACCACCGGACCTAAAAGTTTAAGCACTCCAATCCAAACGCTCTCGGATAAAAACTAGTTGTGACCAGCAACAATATCTAAACACTTAGAGCATTTCCAAGAGTCTCCATTTAAGAGTGTGTTTGATATGACTTTTCAATTAGAGCTTTTAGGAATAGATCTTCTAACAAAAAAAGCTTTTGGTTGTGTAAATTACAAAAAAGATATTGACAAACAAGCAACAGTATATAAGCACTTAGAGTATCTTCAAAAATCTCCCTTTAAGAGTCTGTTTGATATGACTTTTCAAGTAGAGTTTTTAGGAATAGATCTTCTAACAAAAATGGTTTTTGGTTGTGTGAATTACAAAAAAGGTGTTGACGATGTATTTATAATGAAAGAGTTTTATGATGAAATATCTAAAATTTATAAAGGGTATTTGAGACAATTCATATGTTTTAAAAAAGCTCAAAAAAAAAAAAAAAAAAAAAAACTTTTTTAGAAAAGTCCCAATTTTGGATTTCTTCAAGTAAACATAAAATGGCTTGTTTTGCCAAACAACTTAAAAAAAAAAACTTCAAAATAATTTCTAGCATTAAAAAAAAAACGTTTTTCATCCTTACAAAAGCTACATCAAACACACACTAAGACCCCTTTATTTAAGGGTGGATGTTGTTCTAAGGGGTCATTAAGGAGGTATGTGTTCCAAGAATACTTTCTTAAATGGCTCTTTTAATAATTTTATATTATTACAATAAAATGGCTATTGGGATTCAAAACTTAAATATATGCTACTTTTTAAAAATAAAATAAACTTAAATACGTAAAATCCACTAAGAGATTAAAGTCACCCCTTAATTAAGGAGTGAACTCCACCAAAACTCATTTAAAAGGTTTTTAAGGTAGCTCTTAAAGCTACAAAAATACACCTTCTCCCTTGATTAATCTAAGAGATCTCATAGATAGTTTACCCAACCCACCTAACTACTTTAATTTTGAGTTCCTTTTATCAAACCCTACGTCACTATCAAGTCACAGTCTACTCTACCCACCGAGAAAAACTTGGGTGCATCCGATGCACCACACTGGAATCTGATGGTGGTGCATCGGATCCATTCAATGAGTGACACGTGTCGCTCCAAAATTTATTTTTTCCAACTCATTTTTTATCTCCTTCTCCATCAATCTGACACCACTCTCTTTCATTTCAGACCACCACCTATCATCGATCTCCGACCGCCGGAGCAAGTGAGTCAACACCTCCTATACCGAAAGGTGCGAAATGTGACGACCTTCCGATCTCTCAACAGGGTCGTCACCAAACGAAATCGTCTTGGTGGTCAAACCGTCGTTCGAAGTTCGACAAAACAACCGCCACCGACATCATTACCGGTGAGTTGACCGACAAAACTACCGGGGAAACGTTCGTTGAGCTCCTGCCGTCGTAACCCAAGTGTCCGTTTTCATATTCGGGCTATGTGGAGAGAGAAACGAATCAAAACCCGAACCGTCGTCGAACCTTCGTCATCAGATCTATGCCGATCCACTGTGAATTCGATGAAACCGATCGCGCCAATAAACTCAGCGTCGTCCGATCTTCTAGATCCGACTATCGCCAGAGTCAAACGGCGCCGGAGAAGGATGGCCGGTGTCGGATCCAAACTGAGCTTGAAAAAAAATGGGAGAGAGTCTGATGGACAGTGAAGATGGAGAGAGAGGAAATGAGGTGGAGGGAAAAATAATAATTAAAATGACACGTGTTAGTCAATGAGTGGATCCGATGCACCACCATCAGATTCCAGTGTGGTGCATCAGATGCACCCAAGTTTTTCTCCTACCCACCACCCAATTTCAAATAAGAGATTAGATATGGACAGGCCACTGTGGAGGCCAGCAGGCCATGACACCCACAAGATTTAAAAAAAAAACAGAAGTTATTATTTTATTATTAAAAATACAAAAGTACTAGTCTATATTCTAGACTAAATCTTGGGTGTAGCGGGATGCACCCAAGTTCTTCTCCTATATTCTATGCACACTACACGTGAGCTCCAGTCATTATAGATTGTTTTTATAATAAAAAAATTATAAAAATATTAAATATTAATATAAGTTCTCACATCTCACGTTTTCAATAAATAAATTTTCATTGAACCCAAAGTCTACCTCCTAATTTTAGTTGTTACTTAGTTTTTAGTATCTTCTCTAACGGAAGGAAGTCGAAGATGAATGCACTCTCATAACATTTTTTTAAATAGGTATACTTTTAACACTTTTCAATTTAACCTACGTAAAAGAAAATGCTAATTTGATTACTTATGTCATCATTATGTATATCGTATAAAATTTATTAGATACACTGTGGACCCCCTGGATATAGAGTTAATCTTTTCTAACTAAGATCAGAATTTATTTATTTTATTTAAATAAAAAAAGAAAAATGAACAATTGAAAGTTTGAAACAAGAAATTAAGGGGAAAAAAAAAAAACCTGATCAAGGGTTTTGAAATTGTCAGGGATAAAAGAGTATTTGGTCTTCTTGTCCTTTAAAGAGGAGGTGATGTTCTTGTCATGATGATTAGTGCTGCTGCTAACAGAGGATGGCTGTCTGGACATGGTTGGATATCTGGAATCAGTAAAAGAAGATGAAGACGGAGACGAAGAAATAGAATTAGTTGTTGCAGTAGTAGTCTTGGTTAGGTTGGAGTGGTTGCTGCTTCCAGTAACGGAGATACCCCTGGTGGTAGTATGCTCTCTTCCATGCCCTTTATTCTTATTAGGTGATGAAGACGAATTTCCCATAACATCTTCCCTGGTATAATAATCCAATAAAAAGAAGAAGAAGAAGAAGAGGAGGTGGAGGAGGGTATTTAAGATGCTGCATATAAACTAGTTACAGAGAGCAGATAAGCTTGAAACTGAAGAGAGACACAAAAGAGGAAAAGATATTTGCTTTGCTTCACATCACAAGAATGGAATATGATGCTTGTAATATTATATTATGCTTGAATCTCGAATATATTATGCTTGTCTCTCGAATATATTATGCTTACCTCTCTCTCAAGTCTTATGGGAAAACTAAGACACAAATCACAGAATATGGAGACTTTTAAACAAACATAAAAACAGACACTATCGTGGGTCAGGACTCAGGACTGACGAGATTAAATAGTATGAATTTTGATCATTTACTGATATGATCTTTTTCCTAATCTCACATAATCTCATGACACATAAACATTGCAATAAATTGGTGGTTGAGATGTGATTGGTTTTCACAACCACTTTATCAACAACTAATCACATGCTTTTAAAATGTTAAGAAAAAAATCATGAAAAAAATCAGATCAGTAGAAGATCCGAATCCAAATAGTATAGTTCGAAATATTCACCAACGGTTCATTTCCCTTAATGGACCGTTGTGAATCGGAAGACTTTTAAGGCCCGTCTGGTGCATAGGATAAAATATGATTATTTTTATGGGATAAGATATGATATGATTGGATTGGATGAGATTAATTTTAATGTTATCATATGTTTGGTGCAATATAGGATATGATTAAAAATAAAGTAATCATTTGTTTGGTGTAACATAGGATATGATTAAAAATAGATGAAGAAATTACACAACCTCCCCTAAATTAGTCAAATTTAACAAAATGAAGGGTTTTTTTTTTTTTTTTTTATCATTATAAACAAGTTTTTAATATTTTCTTTTTAAAAAACAGAATTGAAAAATAAATTAAAAAAAAGATATATTTTTTGATCCAGATCTCTTCCTCCAAAAACCAGTCTTCATGTATAGCCCACGCCCCTCTCTCTCGATTTTTTTATAGACTGAAATTTTTTGAACTTTGATAAAATTATCAACTCATGAATTGATGTATAATACGATCCAGTTTGTATCTCTATGTGAGACACTCACACAAGCTTTTGCTCTCACTCGCAGACAATTTTTTTCTCTCCACCACTCTCTCTCTCTCTCTGATGCAGCAGCAGCTAAGGCAATGGAATACATGGAGCGGGTGGCGAATTCGTATTTCAGTTGCATGGACCAACCAAATCCGGGCAGAATTTCGTGGACCTCTACAGAGGGCATATGAGGTTGGATTGTCTATTATAATATGTTTCCGGAAAGCCCAAGACGAGCCCTACAAATGTTATGAAGACTTCGTCCTCTGTAATAGATCACAACAGGCCCAAATTCGGCCATTTAGATTATTGCGCGAAGACTTGAGATGGACAACAGCTGGACACTGTGAGCTGGACGAGATGATCAGGTCTAAACTTTGTGGACCTCTACCGAGGGCATATGGGATCGGATTGTCTATTATAATATGTTTCCGTAAAGCCCAAGACGAGCCCTACAAATGTTATGAAGACTCCATCTTCCATAACGGGCCCCAGCATGTCCGAATTTGGCTGTTAAGTTTCGTGCGCGGCAAGACAATTGTTGCTTTAATTATTATTTCCAATTATCGTCATGATTTAATACGTTTATTTTATTTCCTTTTAGTTTATATGTAATTAGGTTATTAATTATTTCCCTTTTAGATAGGTTTTTAATGTTTTAGAATTCTTTTGATTTTAGGAGATTTGATATCTTTTCCATTTAGGATTCTTTTCCGTTTGTTTAGGATTTTCTTGTTAGTCAAGTTTTACAATTCTATTTAAGTAGATTGTATTAGGGTTTGAAAGACAGCTTTTGATGAATAAAAAAATATAGAGAATTGTTTCTCAACTATCCATGTACAACATTCTTTGCGAAGATTGAAGTATTTGAAGCCTGTTAACAATCCTTCGTGCGCGAAGTTGAATGTTATCAGTAGCCTGTTATCCTGGTATCCGTGCGCGGATCAACAGCATAATAGTAGGGTTCGTTTCCGGTATTCGTGCGCGAATCAACGGATCCGAATCATTTATCCTATCTTTTATCTATTGTTGTTTTGCGTTGAATATTCCGCTGCATCAGTTGGTATCAGAGCCACCGAGTCTACCGTTGTGCTAGGCTCAGCATCCACAACCGCAACCAACTATCTTCCTCAACACCAAAAATTCACCATCCATATTTATCCACACAAAAAAAACAAAAAAATCTCATGAATCCCCAAAACAAAATTTCCTCCTACCATTCATTGTTTTTCGATGACGATTATGTGTCGGACCCGGTTATCGTTGACTTCGATAAGCCGCCAATTTTCGATGAGGAATATGTGACGGAACCTGTTATTGTCGATTTCGATAAGCCATTGGTTTTTGATGAAGATTTGTTCCAAAACGAGCAGCATGAGAGGGACTCAATTTTTGAGGATTATTTCTATGTTGTTGCCGTGTTTCATCATTCAATAGCATCTCCAACTTATTTGTTCCTCAAAATAGTCAAAATTCGAGGACGAATTTTCTCCAACCTGAAGAGAATGATGCAGCAGCAGCTAAGGCAATGAAATACATAGAGCGGGTGGCGAATTCGTATTTCAGTCGCATGGACCAACCAAATCCGGGCAGAATTTCGTGGACCTCTACAGAGGGCATATGAGGTTGGATTGTCTATTATAATATGTTTCCGGAAAGCCCAAGACGAGCCCTACAAATGTTATGAAGACTTCGTCCTCTGTAATAGATCACAACAGGCCCAAATTCGGCCATTTAGATTATTGCGCGAAGACTTGAGATGGACAACAGCTGGACACTGTGAGCTGGACGAGATGATCAGGTCTAAACTTTGTGGACCTCTACCGAGGGCATATGGGATCGGATTGTCTATTATAATATGTTTCCGTAAAGCCCAAGACGAGCCCTACAAATGTTATGAAGACTCTATCTTCCATAACGGGCCCCAGCATGTCCGAATTTGGCTGTTAAGTTTCGTGCGCGGCAAGACAATTGTTGCTTTAATTATTATTTCCAATTATCGTCATGATTTGATACGTTTATTTTATTTCCTTTTAGTTTATATGTAATTAGGTTATTAATTATTTCCCTTTTAGATAGGTTTTTAATGTTTTAGAATTCTTTTGATTTTAGGAGATTTGATATCTTTTCCATTTAGGATTCTTTTCCGTTTAGGATTCTTTTCCGTTTGTTTAGGATTTTCTTGTTAGTCAAGTTTTACAATTCTATTTAAGTAGATTGTATTAGGGTTTGAAAGACAGCTTTTGATGAATAAAAAAATATAGAGAATTGTTTCTCAACTATCCATGTACAACATTCTTTGCGAAGATTGAAGTATTTGAAGCCTGTTAACAATCCTTCGTGCGCGAAGTTGAATGTTATCAGTAGCCTGTTATCCTGGTATCCGTGCGCGGATCAACAGCATAATAGTAGGGTTCGTTTCCGGTATTCGTGCGCGAATCAACGGATCCGAATCATTTATCCTATCTTTTATCTATTGTTGTTTTGCGTTGAATATTCCGCTGCATCACTCTCTCTCAACTTTTTCTTCTTCGATTTTTTTTTTTTCGAGAAACGAATTTCTTCAGAGGTCCTTATTTCATACTAAGCCAACACTGATTTGAAGAAAATAGGAAAATGGAAAATGGATGAGGTTTTTTCAGATTTTTTAGAGCAGCTAGAAGCCGATCTGTGTGGTTTTAAAAAAAAAAAATAAAAAAATTGATGAAGTAGCCGATCAGATGAAGAAGACGAACAAGAAGATTTGAAGAAGAAGATCTCTTGAAGAAGACGAAGCAGATTTGAAGAAGAAGATTTCAAATAAGATAAAAAGTGTTTGTGTAATTAGACATGGGATACAAATGAATCCCATGCTTTTGAGCCTCACTATTTTGTCCCATTGCAATAGGATAAAAATTTCTGATGGACTAATTTATCCCATTCCACCGGCCAAAAATAAGTCGATTCCTATTCCATGTGTCAAACGGGCCTTTAAGGATTCAAATCATTTGTCAAAAAATGGTGTCTCAATTTATATATAACCAACCAAATTGGGTTATGTCAACCACTTTCATTTACATTTAATTACTTTTTTAAAAAAGTGTATGCACATGATCCAATTTGATTGGTACACCATTTTTTGAATTCGATTTTTAAACCATTTCGGTTCATGTTAATAAAACCGGTTTATGGGAAAAAAAAAAAAAAAAAAAACCAAAAAACAAAACTTATTGACTTTATGGATTGCTGATTACTAACAGTATCTGGATATAGTAGAATGTGGAAGTGAGGTTCAAGCTGCAAAGTGTATTTACAAATAATCAACCAACAGCAGCCAATTGGAATAACAGAACAAGTGTCTGGACCAAGACAGTGTAAATCAGTGTGAACATAAGTGTGGCTGGACCGCAATAGGAGATGCATTTCATACACTTTTTTTTTAGGCTAACACTATCTTGGGCCTTAAGTCTATCAGGACCTAACCAGATTGGCTTTACAAGAGTGATTTAGAATGACAACTCCCACTCTAAAGGAGGTGTGAGATTATATTTATAATATTAGAGTGAATCCTATAGTGGAGATTCATTTTGAAATCTCCAACCACTAAGGTCTAAGGTGAAGAATGTTTGGTATTGATAGAGTTGTTTATACAAGGAAAATTCAAATTTTATCGTCATTCAGAGTCATTTGGTTCCCGTTCTCAACCTTCTTTTCTGCCGTTGTTTAGAGTCGGTCACCGTCGATCGGTTCTTAGCTATCTTCTCTGCCGTCGTTCGGAGTCGTTCATCATCAATTTGGTCTCAGCCTTCTTCTCCGCCGTCGTTTGGAGTCGTTCATCATCAATCTGGTTCTCAGCCTTCTTCTCCGCCGTCGTTGGATATCTTGTACCGGCAACCAAACAATCTTTCAGAGCTCACCGTAACTCCGGCTCTCCTCCTTCATTACTGTCGTATGGATACTTGTCTCCGGAAAAGTCTGGAGGTCAATCCTCCTCCAGCATCGACTTCCGACGGCGGCCACCACTGTTTTTTATTTTTATATTTTTTGAAAATGTGAAACTGTTTTGGTTAGTTTTATTAAATGTAGGGGTAATATTGTCTTTTTTTAAAATGGTGAGGATATTTTGGATATTTCTTAACCATAAATTCAGCTTCTGCTTCCAAAAGCAATCCCCACCCAGCTTTTCAAAAGCTTATTATTGGAGAAGTAAATTGTTAAATAAGTTGCTTTTGAAACGTTTACTAAACATCCATTTGCTCAAAACTTGAGAAATAAGTGATTATTTCTCAAATAAAAGCAATCCCAAATATAGCCGAGTTAGGCTAATTGATTTGACTTTTTGTAGAAACGTGTTAAATTCTCCAAATGTCTTGTTATTTGTGTAAAAGTAAGCAATTTTGAATATAAGTGTGGGACAAAAGAAAGTCAAGAGGAATCGTGGAGGAAGGGAGAGAGATATTGAGGTCGAAGTTATTGGGCTTTATCGATGGGCCTAAAGTAAATGTTTGTGGAGCATTTAGGGTATGTTTGGTAGGGATGAAATAAAATATGAAGGATAGAAATATTTGAAGGGATAGAAAACATGAGGGAAGGAAAGGAAAATGATTTTCCCTTGAGCTATTTGGTAAACAGGAAGGAAAGAAAAGATTTTTTTTTTTATCAATTTTACTAATTTACCCTTGTATTATAGTTTATATATTAAAAAAATTGGATAAATTTGTAATTTTAAGTCCCCAAAAAGCCTTCCCTCCTTTCTCTCCCTTTTCCTCCTGTTTTTGGGAGGATTAAAATTGGTGGGTCCCACCCACAAATTTTTCTTTCCATTTTTCCCTTCTTTCCATTTTTCTCTCCATACCAAACACATACTTTCCCATTTTCTTCTCCCTTTTCCCTCCACCCTTTTCTTTCCTCTTCCTTTTCCTCCATACCAAACACACCCTTACACAAACATTACATGTAGTCATGTACACCCTAAAAAATTACATGTACACCGTAAATTAGTAAGGATTTAAAAATCCAATAATAACCTTAATAAAATTACCAAGAAGACTAAATAATTTGTAAATATACCCACTAATAATTATTAATTAGTTTCCATTTTAATTTTTTTGTTTAATGATTTGGTATTAACATATGTCATTAACAACTCTTTTTATTTTCTTAAACCCTAGATTTTTTTTTAAAATACTAATTTCAAATATATTTTCAATTTCTTTTAAGGAAATACGAATTGATTGCTTAGGTTGGAAAATGAATTAGAATCATTCAAAGTTGGTTGTGAAAAAAAAAAGTTTTATATTTTTATTAGAAGAACAAAATCATTATGCATTGTTTTCTCTGTAATATCTGTAAATTTTCTCTCATAGATACACGTTATAGGTATATCTATAACATATTAATACATATCACCACACTTTTGCCATGTGTATTATTATGATTTGAATTATGTTGCTTACAAGACAAAAGTGTGATGATGAGAGAAAAATTAGTAATATCTGTATATTATTTTTGTTTGTTATCAAGATTAGTTGTTCTCCAATTCCATGTCCTCAGCGGCGGACCGGGCCCAAGTCCCCTGGAAAGGGGCGCCGGAGAGGGTGAAAGCCCCGTCGCGCCCGGACCCTGTCGCATCACGAGGCGCTGTCTGCGAGTCGGGTTGTTTGGGAATGCAGCCCAAATCGGGCGGTAAATTCCGTCCAAAGCTAAATACGGGCGAGAGACCGATAGCAAACAAGTACCGCGAGGGAAAGATGAAAAGGACTTTGAAAAAAGAGTCAAAGAGTGCTTGAAATTGTCGGGAGGGAAGCGGATGGGGGCTGGCGATGCGCCTCGGTCGGATGTGGAACGGTCACAAGCCGGTCCGCCGATCGACTCGGGGCGTGGACCGATGCGGATTGCGGCAGTGGCCCAAGCCCAGGCAATATGCCTGTGGAGACGTCGTCGCCGCGATCGTGGCTGGCAGCGCGCGCTGTACGGCGTGCCCCGTGCACCTGCGCGCTCCTGTCATCGGCCTGCGAGCTCCCCATTCGGCCCATCTTGAAACACGGACCAAGGAGTCTGACATGTGTGCGAGTCAACGGGCCAGTAAACCCGTAAGGCACAAGGAAGCTGATTGGCGGGATCCCTCATGGGTTGCACCGCCGACCGACCTTGATCTTCTAAGAAGGGTTCGAGTGAGAGCATGCCTGTCGGGACCCGAAAGATGGTGAACTATACCTGAGCGGGGTGAAGCCAGAGGAAACTCTGGTGGAGACCCGCAGCAATACTGACGTGCAAATCATTCGTCTGACTTGGGTATAGGGGCGAAAGACTAATCGAACCGTCTAGTAGCTGGTTCCCTCCGAAGTTTCCCTCAGGATAGCTGGAGCCCGTGGGCGAGTTCTATCGGGTAAAGCCAATGATTAGAGGCATCGGGTAAAGTTTCAATATAGACAATGAGTTTTTATTCCATTTGTTTCAGACAATAATTTTACATTTCTGTGTTTCATAACTTCATGAGAAACCAAGTCATAAGAGGCAAGTGATACAAATGTAGAGCGATTTTCAGATGCAGGATTGGAATCAATGTTGTGGCACTTCCACATTATTGTGAAATCTAATCCCGCACGAAAAAACATGCTGAATCCTCATAATTTTGATACAAATTTATCAGTACAAACATATATATCACAAAGGATGAGAGACACAAATGTACAAGTACAAACATCGCATAGATAATATACACTCTGCACAAATTCAACAATCCAAAACTAATCCTAATATGCGTAGTTTATATTATTAGAATGACAACCGGAGCAGTGATCAAGTGAACAGCCTGAGACGGTTAGTGATCCTTTGACGACATATCGGGCAGTTGGACACTTTGGTGCTGCACTCTCTACAAGTCTGTAATAACATGAATGTTACTCCAAAATGACATGTTTGATGAAATAAAAACCAAAACCAAACAATTTGATACGATGTAGCTCACCATGTGACCACAATTAAAGGCCATGTCCTTTGCACTAGTCAAGCATATTGGGCAAGCCTACAATCAAGTTGGAATATAGAAAGGCAACTCAGTATTTCTGAAATTTGAAAGACTAGCAATCTAAGTTGACCAGCAGCTTTGCCTTACATATATTGGCAGAATGCAATATTGTTATCATACCTGGGTTCGATCATCTATCGCGGGAGATGAAAGGTTGCTTGGTACTTGCTGCAGGGCACGGCGAGTGTAAGGAACCGGAGGAGGTCGTGGAACTATTTTCCTTGCTTTCCCTGTCGTACGTCTTTTTTCCGGTGAAATAAAAACCAAGTTAGTGACATAGTAAGCTTCTATGAAACAGACTTCGATTTATATAAATTTGTTGCCAGTAGAAAATATGTTCAGAAAGTCCTACCCGAGAATACCGAAATCACGGGCTGCTTTATATTGAATGGGAATCTCCATGAGGGCAGCAAGAGCAAAAGCCGCCTCTTTCTCAGCAGGAGTTGTGTTTTTTGACATGATGGCAGTAAAATTAACAAACTGAAAACCAGTAAACACATAAATTTTAGAAGCCTAATGCATATAAAGGCTTAGTTTGACATTGTTATGCTGTAGGGAGAATTGCTTTTGGATTTGCTGTAAGAACGATCAATTGAGTGTTTGGTAAATTGATTTTTAAAAGTGCTGTGAGAACCAAAAGAAATTTCAATGTGTTTGATAAAATGTAAGTAAAAAGTGTTTGACTGTGCAAAATTACTAGAAAGAACATAAATGTATATTGAAGAAGTTTTGAAAATAAATAATTTGTTTTATTGTCGTGTAACCATAAACATGTTATAAAATAAATAATCTGTTTTATTTTTGTATGACCATAAACATGTTATAAAATAAATAAATAATTTGTTTTATTTTTATGTGGCCATAACACATTATTACATTTTTTTTTTTAAATCTATTGCCATATATATTACTTATATATCAATAATCTATTGTCTTTTCATTACTACTTCCCACTCTAAAAGCTACAAAAAATAGCTTCTCAAAACTGTCGTTGGGGAAGCCAAAAGTGACCAAAAGTACTTCTCTGGAATTTTACCAAACACCCTAAACTCAGTTCAGAATCAATTTTGACCCCAAAAGCAGTTCAGGAAGCATTCCCAAACTGAGCCAAAGAAACATTTGCGCCGCAGCTTTGCATTGAAAGTGCAATACCTGAAAGTTGTCAAATTCGCGTGCAGGAATCTTGTCATCAAATCCTTGCATGTCTTCCCAAGGTCCATCCCCAACTCCTATGAGAACTATTGATAGTGGATGTGAACTAGTACAAGAAAATGAAACTCAGGTCTCAGTTTTAACAAGCTTCTTGTCATTTTACAGCATAGCTAGTGAATGCATGAGAAAGCACATTAACCAATTTTCTTGGGCTGCTTTATCTAAAGTAAATTTCCTTCTTGATATTCTCTATATCATAGTGCAGAAGGGAATCTTAAAAAGTCTACCTTGCATTGACAATAGACTTGATTGTTTTCTCTTCTTGAGGACTCAATTCTCCATCACTTGTATTGACACTCCTTGTAACCTACGATAACAATGAGTACGGTAAGTCATTGTGTGCATGAGAGAGAGAAAGAGGGAGAGATTGGAGGTTCAGATTCAACCTGTCCATCTGCAATGATAACTAATACATGATACTGGCCACCGCTCTTCTCCACAATGTCAATTGCAGCGTCAATCACCGGTGCATAAGAAGTTGGCCCTTTTAACAATAAGGAAGATATAAATCCAATCATAATTAGACAATATGAAATTGCTTAACTATATGAAAAGTAAAGGATCAGAGCTCACAAGTCTCTATGTCAACAATACAGCAGTTTCTAACCTGAAAGCTTCAAGTTTGGAACTATGCTTCTGTAGCAAGCCAAAACTTCTTCAAAACCATTGCAAGGAGTATGATCACTGTGAAAACTAAACACTTCCTGATCATGTGTGGTAGCTGAAATATATAAGAAAATTCAATATAGTGATTGTGCTTGAGAATAAAAGAAAACAGTCAATATACTAGACTTCTGGAGGATCATATAGCTTACTTACCATCACCAAATCCAAAACAAGGAATCAAGTTGTCATCGTCAAAGGGAGCCAGAGTTTTTCCAATGATACTGATAGCTTTCTCATATGGATTTGAGGTGTCACCAATAGCATGAAGACTCCGATTATTGAATGAGACCTTGCCTTCAATAACAATATTGATACATTGGCTTCAAACAGATACCAACCACAGACAAACCAGTTCAAAAGTATAAAAACATAAAGCATATTTCAATTAACCATGAAACATCTAATGCAAAACAACATAGCAAACTTTTAACAGTCATTTATATGCAGCGCCTGCAAAAGGTATTATGACCTTCAACATAATTCTGCTTAACTTGGAAACATATTGTGTCAAGTTTTAACTTGTGAATAACGCATAATACCACTTTTTAAATGAGTTCAGTTTCACTCAAGATTCTAAGATTGAATTTTGAGCTTTGGGCCAGTTGAACAATTTATACCAGTCCATTCATTGCTTTTCGTGAAATCGAATCCAAGAATGAGATTGGATGATTCTAGACCAGATTCTCTCAATGCTGCCGTTACCTGGAAAAAGGGCATAGCATTATCCGAGTATTAGAATTTATACAGAGTAGAAGACTGCTTTCTTGCACATATACAAGGAAACAACAAATCCATGTTACATTATTAGGCTATATGCACATTGCAATCAAAATTTCCCTTTAAACTTACACATCAAAACAATCAAATCGAATCCATAGTACTTATTCTTGCTGCATGTTCGGGGAAAGCATTCATAGTTGTACTTTGTATATAGTATTGACTTTTGATTCATGTACAAAAATCAACTATGAGAACACTGTGATCTCATACGGCTATGCAGTGCAAAGACCTCACCAATCATTCAAACTTAGCAAGTTCCATTGCCTTGAGCACTTTTTTCTAACAAAGTCAGAAAACATCCCAAACTCAACAAAATTTTACCAGCATGTAACATGTTTTTGGTACTATCAAAAGCACTACTACTATGTAATTAAGTTTACTTTCACACATGTTTTTCTTTAGAACAAAAAGTTGAGTTGTTAAGAGATAAGAAATTGGTGAAAGGTTAGTAAGAGGTGGAGAATTCTTCCAAATGAGAAGGACATAAAATAGTTGTCCAATAACATCCAAACACACGTATGCATTCAGGATGAATTTAAATTCAAAATCATCCAGCGGTAGGTCCAACAATTTAAGCTTTGAAAGTAAAGTGATAGTGTGAAAATTAATTAGATTGGATCCCACAATCACATGTTTCACCACTACAAAAAAAAAATACTCATCTTCTCCATTAACAAAAGAGGATCAGTCAAGTCTACTGCATTATGGGACCACCAATCAAGTATTCAATTCAAACACTTGATATTCGTATAGAAACAATTATTGTTTTATGTACCCCAAAGGTTCCCAAAGCAACAACAACCGTGTTGACCAGGACTTAAACGCGTCTTCAATCAACCAACTTGGTGAGAAAACAATTACATATTTAAATGTGCATATGCTTTGTTTGATTGATTATGTAAGTCTCAACTTGGATTGGATGCCATATTCAACTTTAAGCTATTGTCATCTAAAGCTCCGATAGGAATCAAAATGTTGATAAAGATGGAAGCTTTCTCACAAAACTTAAATATTTATTTCTTCTCTCTTATTGTTTCTCTGTTTTTGTTTTTTCTTTTGGCTTCTTTAGTGTTTTGTTCTGTTTTGTCATAGTTTATCTTAGAAACTGCTACACCTAAAATTTTAAGCACTCCGATCCATACGCTCTCTGATAAAAATGAGTTGTGACCAGCAACAATATATAAGCACTTAGAACATCTCTAAGAGTCTCCCTTTGAGACCCTTTTATTTACAGGCGGATGTTGTTGTAAGGGGCTATTAAGGGGGTACGTGTTCCAAAAATACTCCCTTAAATGGCCCCTTTAATAATTATCTTATGTTTTAATTTAAAATTATTATTTATAGTGAAAAAAAATTGTCGGTAATTCAAAAAAAAAAAAAAATTACCCATTGGACAATAAAAGAGCTATTGTGATTCAAAACTTAAACATATGCTGCTTTTAACAAATAAAATAAACTTAAATACGTAGAGCCCACTAAGAGTATCTCCAACAGTCTCCCTTGAAGACCCCTTTAACTTAATTAAGGGAGAAGCTGAATTTTTGTAGCTCCAACAGGTCCTTTTAAAGCTCCCTTAAATATGTTTTGGTGGAGCTCACTTCCTTAATTAAGGGGTGGCTTCAGCCCCTCTAAAGTGTGCTCCACATATTTAAATTTATTTTATTTTTTGAAAAACACCAAATATTTAACTTTTAAATCCCAATAATATTTATTATCCATTGAATAATTTGTTTTACAATAATAATTACAAAATAAAACATCAAAGTAATAATAAAAAATATTAGGGAAGTCATTTAAATGAGTATTGTTGAAACACATACCACCTTATAATCCCTTATTACAATAATATCCACCGACCACCATTATTTAAAGGAATCTCTAAAGGAGACGGTTAGAGATGCTCTAAAATCACCCTTTAATTAAAGAGTGAACTCCACGGAAATCATTTAAGGGACCTCTTAAAGCTGGAAAAAATGCAGTTTATTATCCTTTAATTAAGTTAGGGGGTCTCATAGCTAGTTTACCCAACCCACCCAACTACTTTACTTTTATCTAACACTATGTCACTATCAAGTCACAGTCTACTCTACCCACCACCCAATTTTAAATGAAGAGATTAGATATGGACAGGGGCAGACCATCGTGGAGGGGACCCCCCATGATTTTGAAAAAATTATATTTAAGTTATTATTTTATTATTAAAAATACAAAATTACTAGTCTATATTCTATGCACACTTCACGTTAGCTCCGGTCACTATAGGTTGTTTTTATAATAAAAAAATTATAAAAATATTAAATATTAATACAAAGTTCTCACATCTCACGTTTTCCATGAACAAATTTTCATTGAGCCTAAAGTCTACCTCCCAATTTTGGTTGTTACTTGTTTCTGGTATCTTCTCTGATGCGAGGAAGCTGAAGATGAATGTACTCTCATGACATTTTTCTAAATAGGTATACTTTAACATTTTTCAGTTTAATCTACGTAGGAAAAAAATGCTAATTTGATTATTTATGGCATCATTATGCATACCGTAGAAACCTCAAACTTCTAGTTTCCCCTGGATATGGAGTTAACCTTTTCTAACTAAGAACAGAATTTATTTATTTTATTTAAATAAAAAAAGAAAAATGAACAATTGAAACAAGAAATAAAAGGGGAAAAAAAAAACCTGATCAAGGGTTTTGAAATTGTCAGGGATAAAAGAGTATTTGGTCTTCTTGTCCTTAAAAGGGTTGGTGATGTTCTTGTCATGATGATTACTACTGCTGCTAACAGTGGATGGCTGTCTGGACATGGTTGGATATCTGGGATCAGTAAAGAAGATGAAGACGAAGACGAAGAAAAAGAATTATTTGTTGCAGTAGTAGTCTTGGTTAGGTTGGAGTGGTTGCTGCTTCCAGTACCGGAGATACTCCTGGTTTGAACATGTTTTCTTCCATTCCTTCTATTACTGTTACGCGATGAACACGAATTACCCATAACATCTTCCCTGGTATAATAATCCAATAAGAAGAAGAAGAAGAAGAAGAAGAAGAAGAAGAGGAGGAGGGTATTTAAAATGCTGCATATAAACTAGTTATAGAGAGAGAAAGCAGAATCAGCAGATAAGCTTGAAACTGAAGAGAGACACAAAAGAGGAAAAGAGATTTGCTTTGCTTCACATCACAGAATGGAACACAATTCTTGAATTATATATTATGCTTATCTTGCGAATATTATTACCTTTCTCTCAAGTCTCCTGGAAAAACTTAGACACAAATCAGAGAATAGTGGAGAGTGGGAGACTTTTAAACAAACAAAAAAACGACGGACACCATCATGGGTCATTGGGTCAGGACTGACGAGATTAAATACACTACGGTTCGAAATATTCACCAACGGTCCATTTCACCAACGGTCCAATAAAGTAATAAACCCATTAATGGACCGTTGTGAATAAGAAGACTTTTAAGAATTCAAATCATTCTTTAAAAACAAATTGGTATTTCAATTTATATCTAACCAATCAAGTTGGGTTATGTCAATCACAATTATTTACATTTAATTATTTTTTTCATATTTAACTAAACACAAATTGGGATACCATTTTTTAACCGGTGAGTTGAATCCAACTTTTAAACCATTTTAGTTTGTGTTAATAAAACCGGTTTATGAAAAAAAAAAAAAAAAAAAACCCATTGATTTTATGGATTGCTGACAGTATCCGAATATAGTAGAATGTGGTAGTGAGGTTCAAGCTGCAAAGTGTATTTACAAATAGCTAACCAACAGGAGCCAATTGGAATAACAAAACAAGTGTCTGGACCAAGACAGAGTGTAAATCAGTGTGACTGGACCGCAATGGGGATGCATTTCATACACTTTCTTTTTTTTTCTTTTTTAAAGCTAACAGTATCTTGGGTCTAAAGTCTATCGGGATCTGATCAAATTGGCTTTACAAAAGTAATTTAGAATGACAATTCCCACTCTAAAGGAGGTGTGAGATTACATTTACGATACTAGAATGAATCCTGTAGTGGAGATATATTTTGAAATCTATAACCATCAAGGTAAAGAATGTTTGGTATTGATAGACTTGTTTATACGGGGAAAATTCAAATTTTATACTTTTCCCACTCCTCTTGGTTTGTGTCAACATTAAGTTAGGCTAATTGATATGACTTTTTGTAGAAATGTGTTAAATTCTCCAAAATGTCTACGTATTAGTTTGTTATTTGCGTAAAAGTAAGCCATTTGGAATATAAGTGTGTGGGACAACTGAAAGTCAAGAGGAATCGTGGATGGAGGGAGAGAGATATTGATGTCAAAGTTATTGGGCTTTATCGATGGGCCTAGAGTTGCAGTCAAAGTAAGTTTGTGGAGCATTTACACAAACATTACATGTAGTCATGTACACCCTAAAAAATTACATGAAGACCCTAAATTAGTATGGATTTAAAAATCCAATAATAACCTTAACAAAATTACCAAGAAGACTAGATAATTTGTAAATATACCCACTAATAATTATTAATTAGTTTCCATTTTAATCTTTTGTTTAATAATTTGATATTAACATATATCATTAAAAACTCTTATCATTTTCTTAAACCCTATATTCTTTTGTTAAATACTAATTTCAAATATATTTTCAATTTCTTTTAAGGAAATACGAATTGATTGCTTAGGTATGGAAAATGAATTAGAATCATCCAAAGTTGGTTGTGAAAAAAATAAGTTTTAAATTAATCTTTATTATTTTTATTAGAAGAACAAAATCATTATGCATTGTTTTCTCTATAATATTTGTAAATTTTCTCACATAGGCACACGCTATAAGTATATCTATAGCATATTAATACACATCACTACACTTTTGCCATGTGTATTATTATGATTTGAATTATGTTGCTTACAAGACAAAAATGTGGTGATGTGTATTAGTATGCTATATATATACCTAAAATGTGTGCCTATGAAAGAAAAATTATTAATACCTGTATATTAATTTTGTTTGTTATCAAGATTAGTTGTTCTCCAATTCCATCAAACATTTTTCTACTTCCAAATCAACTAGGATGTCTGTATTTGGCCTTTGATAGTTCAAATTATAGTTCAATATGAAAAAAACAAATATAAATTAAAGCCCACTAATTTGGCCCAATAGGCTCAAAACTGAAAAAAAACCAAACCGAATTGGTTCAATTCAATCGGTTTTTGATCGGTTAACAATTGTAAAATTTATCGGATCTTAAAAGTTGAATAGTATCGGTTTTTTATCTTTTCACTTAAAAAGTGAACTGATCCATTAAACGTCTGCCCCTAATAATTTGTATTCCTTAAATCTAGTACTTTAATATAAAAAAATTAAAAAAAAAAAAAAAAAAAGGTGTGGTGACAGCTGATAAGGAAGGGCCATATCAACTGCCACATCAAGTTGGATGTAAATGATTGACAAAAGTATTGGATGTCTATCATTATCCAAACAATAATGCTAAACATCTCATCTAAAATCCCACATTTTTCATCCCACTACATGTGGCATGTGAGGTGTCAAATTGTGAGTGGATACACATTAATGACACCTACCCCATGTATCCACTCACAATTTGACATCTCACATGCCACATGTAGTGGGATGAAAAAAGTGGGATTTTAGGTGGGATGTGTAGCATTACTGTTATCCAAAATACAATACATTAGAATTAGATAAATGATATTTTTGGCATTAAGTGGGTTTAATAACAAACTAGAGATTTTTTAAACAGGGTTTCTTTTGACGATCCAAGTTTTTCATTTACACTTCTTTTTCTAAAGACACTCTAATCTAAAAATTTTAATTTAAAAAAGAGTGGTGTTATCGGCACCTCTCTATCAACCTAATAATGCTCCACTTAAAAAAAAAAAAAAATTGATTTAATCATATAAAATTGAGTGGTGCTATTGGCACACCTCTATTGGTCTATTTATGCCCCTTTTTAAAAAAAAATTATTTAATTAAATAAAATTATATGTTTTTATTAAATTTTTTGATTTATTTCCAAAAATACCCTTTTTACTTATTTTTTAAACTTAAAACATCATATCTTTGAACGATTTATTTTTTCAAATAGCTTTTTCTTTATTGATGGAAGATTTCTGCATGAAGTATAAAACCATTGTTCATTGAACATCAAGAAATAACAATCTATGCTGCAGGAATCCCACTAAACCACGAGGACTTTTTTTTTTTTTTTTTTTTTTTTTTTGGGTATATCAAAGTATAAGAGCCTCTCTGTCTTTCCCTTCCTCTCTTGTAAAAATAAAGGCAATAATGAGCATTCAAATGGTTTGAATGATAAAACAAAATTTTAACAAAATATGGTAGCATTTGAAATCAATCACCATTTTCTGCAACTGTGTAGATTGGAACATGGGAGCGTTGAAACACTCCGCGGCTACTTATTTCATTCAATGAACATCCCCTTGGTGATGTGCCTTTGCTTCAGCCTTCTTATGTGATTTTACCTTCATCCTATAATTCTTGAGCTTGATGTTACCATAAACCAGACAAAAACTGAAGGTCGATGCACTAGCCACCAGAGCGAGTGCTGGTGCCGGAGTAGGGTCCAGGAGGCGGCGCCATTTGATTGGATGATACGATGATGATGATGATCTACTAAGCAATAATAGCTAAAAAAACTCCCCACGATTTATTTTTCTTCTTGTTTAACTTTATTTTAATTTTTTTAGTTTTTTTTCTTCTTATTTCATGGTGGAAAAGATAAAAGAAAAAATAACCCGTTGCTTCAACACAACAATTGTTTTCAGATTTTTTTTCCATAAATTATATGTCTATTTAAGTAATTTTGATAAAAGAAAAAAATAATAATGCATAATTAAAAAAGTGAGGCATAAATAGATCAATAGGGGATGTGCCAATAGCACCACTCTATAAAATTAAATGATTTTATTAATTTTTTTGATTTATTTCCAAAACTACCAATCTTACTTATTTTTCAATCTTAACACACCTCCTCTTTTTATCTTCAATCTTTGACTCTCACAGTCTCTCACCTTCTTCTCCATCTTAAATTTTTAAAACTCATCAACTAAACTTGTTTTATATATTTGGGTTTTTAAAACTTTTACTTTTATAAATCTAAAAACATGATAAAAAACTGGGAGAACTCCATAACTAGCCAAAAAATTATGGGTTTATTGTTTTTGTCCATGATTATTATTTTTATTGTTTTTTTCAACATATCCACTTTTGGACAAGATTGCCCTTCTTTACAAATTTTTTTCCTCTCTCTCTCATTTTCTCACGCCTCCTCTTCTTTCTCTCCTTCTTCTCTCTTTCACATCTTCTCTCTCTCTCACGAGTTCATCATCATCATCTTCTTCTTCTTCTCTTTCTCCTTTTTTTTCCAGATTTTTAAAAAAAATTCAGGTTTTTTTTAAAGGAAAATTTTCAGATTTGGGAAATTTTTCCGGATTTTTTTTAAAAAAATTCAGTTTTTTTTTTTTTTTTTTAATTTTTTCAGATTTAAAAAGAGGTTTAGATTTGAGTGTTAGTTGTTGTATTTAAGTTTGGGTTGTGGTTGTTTTTATGAATGGTGGGAGTTGTGTTTAGGTTTGGGTTTTGTTGAAAAAAAAATTAGATTTTTCGGATTTGATCTTTTTCAAACAAACTTTTCAGATTTTATTTTGTTTAAACACACCAGGCCACGAATTAAACACACCAGGCAAACGAATTAAACACACCAGGCAAACGAATTAAACACACCAGGCCACCAATTAAACACACCGGACTAATAAACACACCAGGCAAAATGAATTAAATACACCAGACCACCAATTAAACACATCAGGCAAAAACAATTAAACACACCAGGGTCTAGGGTGTTTAATTGGTTTGCATTGGTGTGTTTAATTGATTTGCATTGAGCTGTTTAATTGGTTTGGCTTGGTGTGTTTAATTGATTTGCATTGAGCTGTTTAATTGGTTTGGCTTGGTGTGTTTAATTGGTTTTTGCCTGGTGTGTTTAATTGGTGGTCTGGTGTGTTTAATTAGTCCGGTGTGTTTAATTCATTTTATTTGGTGTGTTTAATTAGTCCGGTGTGTTTAATTGGTGGTCTGGTGTGTTTAATTTGTCCGGTGTTTAATTCATTTTGCCTAGTATATTTAATTAGTCCGGTGTGTTTAATTAGGTTCCCCCGGTGTGCTTAATTGGTTTACACCTGGTGTGTTTAATTGTGTTGTGTTTAATTGGTCACTAGTAACACAATTAAACACACCGGTCTGGAAAAAAAATTAAAATCACAACCACAACCAATACTCAAACTTACAATACTAAAACCTGAAATTTCTGGAAATTTTTTTGAACAAAACAAAATCTGAATTTTTTTTTTTTAAACAAATACTCAAACTTAACCACAACCACAACTCAAATCCAAACCTTTTTTAAATCTGGAAATTTTTCAACAAAAAAAAAAACTGAACTTTTTTAAAAAATCTGGTGTGTTTTTCAAATCTGATTTTTTTTTTGTTTAAAAAACCTGATTTTTTTTTAAAAATCCCTAAAATCAACCACAACCACAACCCAAACATAAATACAACTACAAATCTGAATTTTTTTTAAGCACAACCACAATTCAAATCCAAACATTTTTTAAATTTTTTCAACAAAAAAAGAGAGAAAAAACTGAATTTTTTTGAAAAAATCTGAAGAAAAAAAATTCAAAATTAAAAAAAAAAAAACTGAAATTTAAAAAAAAATCTGGAAAAAACGTGAAAAAAATTTCAAAATAAAAAAAAAACTGAATTTTTTAAAAAAATCTGGAAAAAACATGTAGAGAAAGAGAAGAAGAAGAAGGAGGATGATCAGACGACCGACGATCGAAAAACCACCAAATCTGAAAAAATTTATTTAAAAAAATCTGAATTTTTTTTTTAAATCTGGAAAAAAAGAAAGAGAAAGAGAAGAAGAAGAAGAAGAAGAAGAAGAAGGAGAGAGAAAACGACGAGAAAGAAGAAGAAGAAGAGATCGGATGGAGGAGAGAGGAGGAGAGAAGAAGGAGAGAAAGAAGAAGAAGAAGGAGGCGTCAGGCAGAAAAGGAGAGAGAGAAAGAGGAAAAAAAATCCGGTGAAAATGAGAGGAAAAGGAGAGAGAAGAGGTTTTGTAAAAAAAAATAGGGGCAATTTTGTCTTCACAGCCCATTTGTTGAAAAAAAAAACAATAAAAATGATAATTGGTGACAAAAACAATAAGTCCCCATAATTTTTGATTAAAAAGCCCTATTTCCTTATAAAAAAACTTGTATTTTAAATTAGTGATTTAAAAAAAAAATAACTGAATGGAGGCCACCATTGAAGGTGACCTCCAGGTCTCCCCAATTATTTTGTTAATGTTTTTATTTTATTTTATTTTTTAAAAATAAAATAATGGATTGAGACTTGAGAGGAAATTTCTTGGTGGAACGAAAAGGAAAAAAAAACCAGCCATTGATATAAAAAAATATAGCCCAAAAACAAACACAAATAGTTAATTAAAAATACAACAGGTAGGTTAACTGATCTGATGAATCATCACAGGAACACAAGTAGGACCTCCAAACATCATCAACAGAGTGCAAAAAAAAAAAAAAAGGTGTTGAAATCAGAAGGATTGATAGCAGAAAAAAGTGATGATCACAAATGAGAGATGGACAGGGAGAGAGAGAAAGGCAGTGGCCTGGATTTTTATTTGTAAATTGCTCTGTGACGAATGGGCTTATGCCATCAAGCCACGTCACAATTTTCACCCGATCCATTCATGCATTGTCCTCTACTGAAAATGTTACTTTTTTTTGCAGCTCCGGTACAATAATATCATCTATTTATTTATTTAATTTTTTTCTTCTGAATTTCTAATACATGGAGGTCGGGGTGGGGTTGATTATAGTTATGAACTTACGATACGATAGAAGAAAAAAAGAATAAGAAAAAAGGTCTGCACATGGTGTTCGTGCACCTCTCTATCCACGTTAGTGGTTGGGTTCATGTCCCACTATGCTTATTTATCGATGTGTGTGAAGTGTTTTCTCTTTTACTGTGGAAGTAGATGCATCTAATTGTGGGAGTAACTCTATTTTTTGTTGTTCGGTATCAATTTTTTTTAGTAATAAAAATTAAAAAGCACAGTCAATGTGGGAGAGTTCATGATAAGAAGAGGTTGATTTAGTGGTTTGCCTCTCACAACTATATCATGAGGTTGTGTGTTCGAGTCTATCCCCCTCTTCCAAATCTCGAATTACTGTAATATTTTAACACCAACAAAAAGTGGGAACGTTCATATTCTTCAGTTATATTTGTATCCCATATTTACCTTTTGAATTTAGTTATGACTTATGAATTGACATACTACTGAAATTAAGTACTAAAAGAGTTTACCCAAAAATTTTATAATTGTTTGTTACTTAATTTTTAGACTTAACACACCCCATCTTTCTATCTTTGATCTCTGACTCACAGTCTTTCTTCCTCACAATCTCTCACCTTCTCCTCCATATTAAATTTTTAAAACTCATAAAGTAAACTTTTTTTTATATATTTCGGTTTTAAAAACTTTTGCTTTTATAAATCTAAAAACATAATAAAAAACTTGTATTTTAAATTAGTGATTTAAAAAAAAAATAACTGAATGGAGGCCACCATTGAAGGTGACCTCCAGGTCTCCCCAATTATTTTGTTAATTTTTTTTTTATTTTATTTTATTTTTTTTATTTATAAATAAAAAATGGATTGAGACTTGAGAGGAAATTTCTTGGTGGAACGAAAAGGAAAAAAACCAGCCATCAATATATATATATATATATATAAAGTTGTTGATGAGAAATTCTTAGAAGAATCGTTAGGAAATAAGATGAAATTTTCAATGTGAAAAGACTACGGTAAGTAAAAGGAGTTCGGAGATTTTTTTTTCAAGCAAACAAATTAGAAGTGAATGTGGGGTTTTATTAGACTTTATTAGTTTATTGATGAGTTTTTTTTTTTAAATATTATTATTTGTCTATTTAAGTAATTTTGATAGAAACATAAATATAATACTAAATAATTTTAAAAATAGGGCATTTTTAGTTCAATGGAGGGATGCCAATAGCACCACTCTTTAACAAAAATTCTAAAAATATTTCTTTTTGTTCCAAAATTATCCATTTTATCTTCTGACACTCTTATTCTAAAGACATTCCATTTAAAAATAAATAAAATTTCTAAAAACACCTCATTTTATTTTAATATTATCTATTATTATTTTAGAATTTTAATTTTAATTTTAATATATAGTAAAACCCAAAAAAAATGTTATTTGAATTTAACGTCTTCAGTCATGGAGAAAACACTGCCACAACTAGTTGGTTTATATGTATATAAATAAAATGAAACCTCAAAATCACGTGTAAAAGAAAGCAAATCATGGACAAATTTGCTGATACGAGACCTTGAAAATCATCGGATTTAGACTCAATTTTCTGCACTTTCAGAGAGTGTGTTGTGTTCTTGAGCAGAGAGGAGAAGAGTGTGTTGTGTTCTTGAGCAAGAGGAGATTCAGAGCAAAACCATCCAAATCTTTGCATAAATAGCAAGATTTGGAAAATACCTCTCTATTTATATTTTTCCCTTCCAAATCCAACCAAATCCATCACTTAACAAATCCATCCAAATCCATTGGATTTCCAATACACCCAGATTTCGTTAGATTTGTTTGAAATCCTTCAAAGTCTGAGTTGAATACACCTGGGTTTTGTTGGATTTGTTTGGAATCCAACGAAATCTGGATTGAATACCCCTAGACTTTGTTGGATTTCAAACAAATCCAATGAAATTTGAGTTAAATACACCCTGATTTCTAAAATCCAACAAAATCAAATCAAATCCAACAAACTCCCAGTTGAATACACCCCCAGTTAAAGTTTGGTGTTTGGTTTAGAGCAACGTTAGCCTCATCAATATCTCTGGCCCTTTTCCATGGCTTCCTCTTCTTCTATAACTCCTTCCTCTAGTAAAAAGTATGATGTTTTCCTCAGTTGCCGAGGTGAGGACACCCGCCACAGTTTTACCAGCCATCTTTACTATGTTCTGCTTGAAAACAACATTAGTACTTTCATTGATGACAGCTTCCAAAGAGTAGATGAGAGGGCAATCGAAGGATCACGGATCTCAGTCATCATTTTCTCAAAAGGCTATGCAAGTTCCAGATGGTGCCTGAACGAACTTGTTCAGATCATTGAATGTAGGGAAAAGTACAATCAGATTGTGATACCGGTTTTTTATGACATAGACCCGTCACAAGTGAGAAAGCAGACTGGTCCCTTTGCAGAAGCTTTTAAGAACCATGAAGCAAGTTTTGACGGAACTACGTCAGTGCAGAAATGGAGGGATGCTCTGAGGCAAGCAGCAAATCTACCTGGTTTTTACAATTTATCGGAATTCAAGTAAGTGTTAAATTTCTCTAACTCTTTTATGTAACTTGGATTCAATGAGTTAACTACTTTGATAACCGGATTAATTTTTTTAATTTAAAATAAGTGGAAATTAGAGAAAAATAGCCTTTCCCAACGTTCACTTTCTAGGAAACAGCCCATTGGAAAAAAAATTGCATATATAGCCGCTTTGACAGCCCCATTTACCACAATGCCCTTCAAGACCTCTCACCTGGAATTTCCCTAAATACCCTTGTTAAATATTTTATTCAATAAAAAATGTGAGAGTTTACTCATTTACCCTCCCCAATCTATTTCCCAGAAAACTAACTTTTATCTGGAACCCTAATTTTCCAATTCAACTTCAACTCTCACAAACACCTCTTCACTTGCTCTCGTTTTCCTCTCCGAGCAGCAGCTACCATGTCTTCCCCGTTAACTACACACGTTTCCTCTCCTGGTTCTCCACTTCCCCTCCCATTAACGCGCCTCTCAAGCGCGTCAGCACCTACAACGGCAGCTTCCACTGCGACGAGGCTCTCGGCTGCTTCATGATTCACCTCACCGACAAGTTCTCCGATGCGCAAATCATCCGCACCCGTATTAGCTTTACAGTTCCTCACTTGAGTCCGATGGGTGCCCAACACATTTTAAAAACATCCCGTGAGATCGGAAAAAATAAAAAATAAAAAAATCTATAAAAAATCTAATTAATTCGAAATTAAATCTACCATGGGTCTAGGAGTTATTCCTATGCTTAAAATTCTGATTCTTGGGCTTAAAGCACCGAATCCTAGGCCTATGACAACATGCATCCATCGTGTAAAGATGTTTATATTTCAGCGTGTAAAGATTTCCAACTTGTAAAGATGTTGACATTTCAACGTCTAAAGAACAATTATTTTGGGCTTAGGTATTGCTCTTAGGCCTTACAGTTTTACTCCATAGACTAAATTATAGGGGTCCCGCAATAATCTCAACGATAGGCACTGTCCAATGATGAAGGGGTAAAACATCCCGTGCGATCGGAAAAAAATAAAAAATAAAAAAATGTACCATGGGTCTAGGAGTTATTCCTATGCTTAAAATTCCGATTCTTGGGCTTAAAGTACCGAATCCTAGGCCTATGACAACATGCATCCATCGTGTAAAGATGTTTATATTTCAGCGTGTAAAGATTTCCAACTTGTAAAGATGTTGACATTTCAACGTGTAAAGAACAATTATTTTGGGCTTAGGTATTGCTCTTAGGCCTTACAGTTTTACTCCATAGACTAAATTATGGGGGTCTCGCAATAATCTCAACGATAGGCACCGTCCAATGATGAAGGGGTAAAAACATCCCGTGCGATCGGAAAAAAATAAAAAATAAAAAAATCTACCATGGGTCTAGGAGTTATTCCTATGCTTAAAATTCCGATTCTTGGGCTTAAAGTACCGAATCCTAGGCCTATGACAACATGCATCTATCGTGTAAAGATGTTTATATTTCAGCGTGTAAAGATTTCCATCTTGTAAAGATTTCCAACTTGTAAAGATGTTGACATTTCAACGTGTAAAGAACAATTATTTTGGGCTCAGGTATTGCTCTTAGGCCTTACAGTTTAACTCCATAGACTAAATTATGGGGGTCCCGCAATAATCTCAACAATAGGCATCGTCCAAATGATGAAGGGGTAAAAACATCCCGTGCGATCGGAAAAAAATAAAAAATAAAAAAATCTACCATGGGTCTAGGAGTTATTCCTATGCTTAAAATTCCGATTCTTGGGCTTAAAGTACCGAATCCTAGGCCTATGACAACATGCATCCATCGTGTAAAGATGTTTATATTTCAGCGTGTAAAGATTTCCAACGTGTAAAGATTTCCAACTTGTAAAGATGTTGACATTTCAACGTGTAAAGAACAATTATTTTGGGCTTAGGTATTGCTCTTAGGCCTTACAGTTTTACTCCATAGACTAAATTATGGGGGTCCCGCAATAATCTCAACGATAGGCACCGTCCAATGATGAAGGGGTAAAAACATCCCGTGCGATCGGAAAAAAATAAAAAATAAAAAATAAAAAAATCTACCATGGGTCTAGGAGTTATTCCTATGCTTAAAATTCCGATTCTTGGGCTTAAAGTACCGAATCCTAGGCCTATGACAACATGCATCCATCGTGTAAAGATGTTTATATTTCAGCGTGTAAAGATTTCCAACGTGTAAAGATTTCCAACTTGTAAAGATGTTGACATTTCAACGTGTAAAGAACAATTATTTTGGGCTTAGGTATTGCTCTTAGGCCTTACAGTTTTACTCCATAGACTAAATTATGGGGGTCCCGCAATAATCTCAACGATAGGCACCGTCCAATGATGAAGGGGTAAAAACATCCCGTGCGATCGGAAAAAAATAAAAATAAAAAAATCTACCATGGGTCTAGGAGTTATTCCTATGCTTAAAATTCCGATTCTTGGGCTTAAAGTACCGAATCCTAGGCCTATGACAACATGCATCCATCGTGTAAAGATGTTTATATTTCAGCGTGTAAAGATTTCCAACTTGTAAAGATGTTGACATTTCAACGTGTAAAGAACAATTATTTTGGGTTTAGGTATTGCTCTTAGGCCTTACAGTTTTACTCCATAGACTAAATTATGGGGTCCCGCAATGATCTCAACGATAGGCACCGTCCAATGATGAAGGGGTAAAAACATCCCGTGCGATCGGAAAAAAATAAAAAATAAAAAAATCTACCATGGGTCTAGGAGTTATTCCTATGCTTAAAATTCCGATTCTTGGGCTTAAAGTACCGAATCCTAGGCCTATGACAACATGCATCCATCGTGTAAAGATGTTTATATTTCAGCGTGTAAAGATTTCCAACTTGTAAAGATGTTGACATTTCAACGTGTAAAGAACAATTATTTTGGGCTTAGGTATTGCTCTTAGGCCTTACAGTTTTACTCCATAGACTAAATTATGGGGGTCCCGCAATAATCTCAACGATAGGCACCGTCCAATGATGAAGGGGTAAAAACATCCCGTGCGATCGGAAAAAAATAAAAAATAAAAAAATCTACCATGGGTCTAGGAGTTATTCCTATGCTTAAAATTCCGATTCTTGGGCTTAAAGTACCGAATCCTAGGCCTATGACAACATGCATCCATCGTGTAAAGATGTTTATATTTCAGCGTGTAAAGATTTCCATCGTGTAAAGATTTCCAACTTGTAAAGATGTTGACATTTCAACGTGTAAAGAACAATTATTTTGGGCTTAGGTATTGCTCTTAGGCCTTACAGTTTTACTCCATAGACTAAATTATGGGGGTCCCGCAATAATCTCAACGATAGGCACCGTCCAATGATGAAGGGGTAAAAACATCCCGTGCGATCGGAAAAAAATAAAAAATAAAAAAATCTACCATGGGTCTAGGAGTTATTCCTATGCTTAAAATTCCGATTCTTGGGCTTAAAGTACCGAATCCTAGGCCTATGACAACATGCATCCATCGTGTAAAGATGTTTATATTTCAGCGTGTGAAGATTTCCAACTTGTAAAGATGTTGACATTTCAACGTGTAAAGAACAATTATTTTGGGCTTAGGTATTGCTCTTAGGCCTTACAGTTTTGCTCCATGGACTAAATTATAGGGGTCCCGCAATAATCTCAACGATAGGCACCGTCCATTGATGAAGGGGTAAAAACATCCCGTGCGATCGGAAAAAAATAAAAAATAAAAAAATCTACCATGGGTCTAGGAGTTATTCCTATGCTTAAAATTCCGATTCTTGGGCTTAAAGTACCGAATCCTAGGCCTATGACAACATGCATCCATCGTGTAAAGATGTTTATATTTCAGCGTGTAAAGATTTCCAACTTGTAAAGATGTTGACATTTCAACGTGTAAAGAACAATTATTTTGGGCTTAGGTATTGCTCTTAGGCCTTACAGTTTTACTCCATAGACTAAATTATGGGGGTCCCGCAATAATCTCAACGATAGGCACCGTCCAATGATGAAGGGGTAAAAACATCCCGTGCGATCGGAAAAAAATAAAAAATAAAAAATCTACCATGGGTCTAGGAGTTATTCCTATGCTTAAAATTCCGATTCTTGGGCTTAAAGTACCGAATCCTAGGCCTATGACAACATGCATCCATCGTGTAAAGATGTTTATATTTCAGCGTGTAAAGATTTCCAACTTGTAAAGATGTTGACATTTCAACGTGTAAAGAACAATTATTTTGGGCTTAGGTATTGCTCTTAGGCCTTACAGTTTTACTCCATAGACTAAATTATGGGGGTCCCGCAATAATCTCAACGATAGGCACCGTCCAATGATGAAGGGGTAAAAACATCCCGTGCGATCGGAAAAAAATAAAAAATAAAAAAATCTACCATGGGTCTAGGAGTTATTCCTATGCTTAAAATTCCGATTCTTGGGCTTAAAGTACCGAATCCTAGGCCTATGACAACATGCATCCATCGTGTAAAGATGTTTATATTTCAGCGTGTAAAGATTTCCAACTTGTAAAGATGTTGACATTTCAACGTGTAAAGAACAATTATTTTGGGCTTAGGTATTGCTCTTAGGCCTTACAGTTTTACTCCATAGACTAAATTATGGGGGTCCCGCAATAATCTCAACGATAGGCACCGTCCAACGATGAAGGGGTAAAAACATCCCGTGCGATCGGAAAAAAATAAAAATAAAAAAATCTACCATGGGTCTAGGAGTTATTCCTATGCTTAAAATTCCGATTCTTGGGCTTAAAGTACCGAATCCTAGGCCTATGACAACATGCATCCATCGTGTAAAGATGTTTATATTTCAGCGTGTAAAGATTTCCAACTTGTAAAGATGTTGACATTTCAACGTGTAAAGAACAATTATTTTGGGCTTAGGTATTGCTCTTAGGCCTTACAGTTTTACTCCATAGACTAAATTATGGGGGTCCCGCAATAATCTCAACGATAGGCACCGTCCAATGATGAAGGGGTAAAAACATCCCGTGCGATCGGAAAAAAATAAAAAATAAAAAAATCTACCATGGGTCTAGGAGTTATTCCTATGCTTAAAATTCCGATTCTTGGGCTTAAAGTACCGAATCCTAGGCCTATGACAACATGCATCCATCGTGTAAAGATGTTTATATTTCAGCGTGTAAAGATTTCCAACTTGTAAAGATGTTGACATTTCAAAGTGTAAAGAACAATTATTTTGGCTTAGGTATTGCTCTTAGGCCTTACAGTTTTACTCCATAGACTAAATTATGGGGGTCCCGCAATAATCTCAACGATCGGCACCGTACAATGATGAAGGGGTATCAATGGAAATCTTTACGTAAAGTTTCGAGATCAACGAACAGTCGAAAAAGTACGTCGCTACCCATTACACTATATATAGCAAACAACCCTTTTAGTTATGAACCCCTAAATACCCTCCTTAAATGTTGTAACAAATAAAAATGGATCACATTTACTAAAAGGGCCCAACCCATGGCATTCCCCACAAAATGACTAAATTGGCCTCTGAATTCCCCACAAAACTAACGGTTTACAGCACAATTGAAAACAAATTCAAACTCTCGTCTGTGTGATTACGCGCAAACCCAAACCGAAACCACGTTACCGTTGCCGTGACGCAGAGATACAGTGACGCACAAGCCCAAACGATGAAATTCTGCTCTGTGTGAAATCGCAAACCCAAACAACAACAAACCAGAAATAGAGAGAGGAAGGAGAAGCACGAGGTCGTCGTTGTCCTTGTCGTCGTTCTCCTGGTCTTCGTTATCCTCGTTGCCGTTGCCTCATCACCGTCGCCGTCGCCGTCGCCGTCGCCATCGGCATTGAACGAAGCATCCAAACCCTAGACGAAACGCAAACCAATTTCGAAGGTACTAATTTGTTCAAATTTGTGTTTTTATTGCAGTTTGTTCTTGTTTGTGTCTTGGGATGGTAATTTGTGTTTTTCACCTGTTGTATGTTTAGTATTTGGAGGTTGTGTGTTTTTATGGTAAATTGTGCTGTGAACACTACACTGGAAATTTATAGTGGGAGAAGGGAGGGAAGAAAGAAATACGTTTGTAGAGTAAATGACCGTTGCATGTAATGGTAAATGCATATGTTGAGCCTATGAATGATTGTCATAAGCCTAGGGCCGATGGATGGATGATGCATGTATTATTTTGAGCCTAGAACATATTTTCATAAGCCTGGGACTGATGTTTTCTTTTTGTTTTCATTGTTTAGATGCGGAAAAATTCGATTCCAGAGTTGTGGCGGTTCCCAGACCATGAGAATTGGGTTCCCGTCAGAGTAAACAGTGGAAGTAAAATGTACATGATTACACGATTGAAGTCCGTCCTACAGAAATTTGGGTTGGTGGAAAAATTCAAGCAGGGCCCATTCGGCAAATATTTAGATTTGAAAGAGCCGTTGAAAATTTACGGGCAGCTTATCCATAATATTTTGAAACGAGAGATCATTCACCCCAAAGGACAAAGAGAAGATGAGATGTGGTTTGGGTTGGGGAAGTCGAAAGCCGTTTCGGCCAAGAAGAATTTTGTGTATGCAGCGGTTTGAATATGGGACAGCTGCCCGAAGGTTTTGCTAATAACATTAAAGTGAAAGAGGATTCGATGCTTAGAAGAATTTTCAAAGGAAGAAGGCCGACTGCAGAGCTATTGTATGCCACTTTGACGAAAATGACGTCCGAACAGAGTGAAGATGCATATAAGATGTTGAATATATATATGGTGAGCCAATTCTTTGGCACGGATGACGGACGAACCACAGCCATATCGGGGTGGCTGTTTTCATTAGTTGAAAACGAAGAAGAATTCAAAAATTTTCCATGGGGTTCTTACATATTCAGGTTTACACTATATTTTTTGAAGGCTGTACTTCACAAACGGCTATCCCAATTGAGAGGTGAAGCAAATAAGGGAGGTAAGAATGGGAAGCTGCAGGAGAATAAGAATACAGAAGACTTAGAAGAAGAAGAAGAAGATAAGAAGAACAAGAACAAGAAGAGGAAGAAGAAGTTAGTAGAAGAAGAAGAAGTGAAAGGGAAAGGGAAAGAGAAAGTGAAAGTGAAGCCGCGAGGTAAGGAAGAGAAGGAAAAGAAATCAAAATATTATACGTACAATTTGTCCGGGTTCCCTCTAGTACTCCAGGTAAGTTTTAGAATAATTTTGCATGTTATCAAACTTTTTTTAGTGGTTCTCGTTTCATACTTTGTTGGATTGGAAAACATTGATTCATAGTAGTTATTTTAAATTGTATAGGTATGGGCCATGGAGATGATAATTCGTTTCGATGATCACGTTGGAAAGCGAATTGGTTTGGGGTATCCACGGTTCACTAGATGGCAATTTAGTGCAACAATTTCAGATATTGAATCAAAATTCAATTCATCGGTGTGTACTTAATGACATACCTTTGTTTTTAGTTAATTATATGTAGAAATTCGCTAACAATTGTTTGTTCCTAATATGCAGATGGCTTTATTTCCTTGGGAAGTTGAAACTTATGAAAAGGGTACAAAGTACTTCAAGTCATTGAACCTGAAATACGTTTGTGAGCCACTACCTGAGAAGAAGAGGGAGAAATTGGCTCTGTCAATACAGCCAATACATCCAAGTGAACAGAAAGAAGATCTTGGTTATGATGATGGAGTTGATGATTATCAGACAGGCAATGACAGTGATGGGATATGCGCTTCTGTTCTGAAGGAGATAGGAGTCTCTGTGGGAAGAAATATAAGCACATTTTTTAACGAATATTCCCCCCCTTCTAAGAAGCGTCTGTTCTCCGATGGAAATTCGAAGGTATGATTGCATCTATACTATTTGGTTTTAGACTTTTAGTATGTTATTCTTGTATGCATTGTATTAATTATTGTAAAATTTAGGTGCCTTCCACAATCCCAGAACTATATGCCGCCATGCTTGACAGTGAGAAACGTATCATTTCCTTCTGTAGAAATGAATTTGAAAAGATTAGGAAGGAGATGAAGGTTAGATATAAAGTTGTTGAAAATTATATTATTATTTATATATAATAGTTTAGTCCTTAATAAATTCCACTAATTTATTGTTGTTGATGTTTTCAAGGGTGCTGAGCAAGATGATGATGTTGTTGTTGAGGAGGATGTTGGTGGTAAGGCTGCTGGTGATAAGGCTGCTGTTCAGGAGGATGTTGATGGTAAGGCTGCTATTGAGGAGGATGTTGAAGAAGTGGGTGAGCTGCAAGATGTTGCTTTTGTTCGTACGGCTGGTTAGCAAGATTCTCGTGGTGAGGGTGTTAAGCTTGGTAAGGGTGGTGAGGGAGATGAGGTTGTTGTTCAGGGTGTTAAGGTTGTTGGATCTATTGCAATCGAGGGTGATGGGACGGTCAAGGTATGATTTTGTCATGTATAGTATCGATACATATAGTGTTTATGTTATGTATATGGTCGAGGCATGGGAACAATTTTTCATGGCTGGGAACAATTCTATTCGGCCTGGGAACAATTTGTTAGGCCTGGAAACAATTTTTTAGGGCTGGGAACAAATTTGCAGGCTAGGGAACAATTATGTTCGGCATGGAAATAATTAGTTAGGCCTGGGAACAATTCTTCCAGGCCTGGGAACAAATTATATAATACTTTCTTGTCATGCACATGAGTATATCAATGATTTGTACTTTACCGACTACATATTTAATTTTATGTAGAACTCAGGGGAAAAATCTATCCTTGACTTGGAAGAACATACATCCCCGTCCGTGTGTTTTATTGGCCAAACCCTCCCCAGTAGTGTGGTAGCACTTACTGAGGCCGACCAGCATGTTCAATACAGAGACCTCGACAAACAGAGGGCTCGAAAGCGGTTAAGGTATCTCGAAAGCCTCTACACAGATCTGATGCCCAATAAGACAAAGAAATCAAAGTCAAATGAGCAAGATGTAGACTTAGTTGAGTTCACGTCTTTCCTGAAGAACGACGACCAAGTAAGGTATTTTTCCATTCCTGTACTCTGTTATATTGCCATGATTTTCAATGTATTCATTTTTTATTATCTGTCCTAATGTAATTTATTCATATTTTAATAGCTTTTATACCGGTCAAATCATTCCCATGACACGTCAACTTTTTCAAGATCTGGTCAACGTCGACAAGTGGATATCAGATTTGGTAACATAATTAACAACCTATTTCTTCTTGGTTATTAAGGCTTTATGTTACTTATTCACCTTAACGTACATCACTCCATTTACGCAGCACATCCAAAGTTACTTTGATATCCTATGGAGGAGGCGATCGAGCAGTGAGCTTAGCTACATGCAAAATATTGGATTTGTCAACACATGTTTTTTCGTACGTTTCACCCTAGTTATATGATATGCTATATGAAAATGTGTTATAATGCATGTATTTTTGAAGTCTAGGAATTATCTCAATGAATGTATTTTTGATGACAGACAAGCATAAACATAAAGTGGGAAACTGAAATGAAATCGCTGGACAGGTTGAGGGAGAAAACAAAGTCTCTGATGGATGACCATGAAAGAAGTAACCCAAAAGAAATTACTTCTCCTCAACAGAAAAAAGATCGCAAAAAAAGGGTCAAGAAGTCCAGCGATGCTTCTCCTAAAGCAGTCAATGTCTGGGAAGAGTACCCTGAATTTGTTCCTTTAGATTACCAACCCAGTTCAGACGTCCTTAGACATATTACAGGCCATGAACTTCTATACCCTCAACCTTGGTGGCAACTGGATTCAGTAAGTTGTTGGAAATGACGTTGCGTTGTCATTATTTATTTCCTTAAATAAATTTTATCTATTGTATATACAGGTGCTCATTCCGTGCCACATTCACGGGCATTGGGTGTTATGCCATGTCCTTCTCAAGGAAGGAAAAGTTAAATTATTTGACTCATTGAATGAACGGAAGAGCGGACTTAGTAATCGGCTAAAGGACATTCGTGGCCTGCTTTACCTATTGCCATCTGTGTTGAAGCATGCCGGTTACTACGAACGAACGAAGATTCGATCCTCATGCCACCCCGTTCACAGCTGAAAGCTTGCACAGTAATCTCATTCCACAACAAGATGATGGGTATGTTTGACATATTCATAAACTTTTATTTACTTTATTTACTTTCCTTAATATACTTGTGTTTGACATATCCAATAATTAAACAGAAGCAGTTGTGGTGCCTTTTTGATGAAGTATGCTGAGTTGATTATGGCTGGAGTACCAACTCCATGGAAATCAATTTTTGGACAAAAGAATATCAAAAACATTCGTAAGGCCATTGCAATTGACCTTTTCACCAATGGTCAAATCCGTAATTCCCCATAGACTTGTACATCTTGGGAATCATGTATTTAGGCTTAAAATGTTATGTGCACTTCAATGGGAATGTTTATGATGTATTTCACTATTTTGTACTGTGAAAAATTCTGTCAGGCCTGGGAAACACTCTTCTAGGCCTAGGATATTTCTTCCCAGGCTTAGTCGACTTGTAGTCATCAACAATGGTTCCGGTCACCATTTTTGTTACTTGATCCTATTTATCCAATAACTCTGAAAATCAATATTGAAAATGATCTTGACTGTAATGAGAGACTCATTCAAATTAGATGCATATATATACATATATATTATATATATAAACTCATTGTTAATTTGATTCAACATGCAACTATATCTATTATTACACGCTGAAAATTGTGGTCAGGGATGAAACTATGACAACGAATACACGATGGAAAATAATCTTCCTTACACGATACATTTACTGTAGCGTGTAACCATGATTACTTTTCAGCGAGTAATCATTGACCAGTTAAAGGTTCAATGTCCGAGGACAAAAAACTAATGGCACCTTTTGAAGATGGGTTTACAAGAATGTCACATTTTTATTTAATTTATTTGTTGTGAACAATGCTGTGTTTTTGATGATTGATTTCTACCCAAAATGTTCACACGCTAAAATGAGTTTAAGATTGAGCGTGTAAAACCTAGTACAAGTATTCATGTAAAGAAGATTGCTATTCAGCGTGTAAGGATTCTGGGTTCTATTACAGAACTTGTAAATTACCCAGAATGGTTACACGCTACTTTACATTTGAACGTGTACACCCTTGTACAAATCTTCGTGTAAAGTATACAGCGTGTAAGGATTCTGGATTTGATTTATTGAACTTTGTATTACCCAGAACGGTTGGTGAATAACACCATTCACACAATGAGAGGCACACTTAAAACATATATGGGCAATTACACGATGAAAAGTAACCATTATTACAAGTAAAATGGTTACAGCATGAATGATTTCATGTCACTTTGAAAACATGATTACACGATGAAAGTAAGCATTATTACACGATACATTAATATTAGCGTGTAATATTGATTACTTTTCATCGTGTTATCATTCACACTGTTGATCACAATTCAACAGTGTGAATGATTACACGATGAAAACCAATAAAGCTTACGAGATATATTAAATATATCGTGTAAGTACGCTTTGTTTGCATCGTGAAATTTTTACACTGTTGATTTTTGATCAACAGTGAGAATTACAACTTCCTGGGCTTAGTTCCGTTTTTATCAGACCCAATACTGATGACATAATAGCAAAGTAATCCAAAACTTTTGGAAGCAAAGCAAAGTAGGTCATAAGTAATCAATATTTCTACATGGAAGGAATGATTCAATCCAAAACTTTTCATGTATATACCAAAAGTAGGGACATAATATCATCTTCTCAGTGCTTCCATTACATCAAAGTACGTAAAATCTATACATTTCCGTATGTAAACCTATTAGTTTTACAGAATATAAACAAGATGATGGCAATTCAGCATGGCAAGATTATGAACGGCAGCAAGTTGATAAAAATTGGGAGTATGAATTAGACGTCATTCTTGCACTTGGAGAGGATGATGAACTATGTTTGAAGGCTGTTTGTGCCCTCAACTCTCACTCTGGTTGACCAATATATTGATAAAAAATATGATTCCATGGTTGAGTCAGAGTGTTTGTTTATATTTCGGCATATAATCATCTTCTCAGTGCTTCCATGGGAAAGGCTGATCTCTCTCATGATGACATCTACGGCGTCACGGCCACCACCGAATGTATAATTGGACAGAACAATCAGGGTCAAGTGTACTAGTGCGGATGAGTTCCTCGTTATAAACCAGAGATTTCTCTCCTGGTAACCACCGAAAAAAAGGGAAACTGTTAACAATATCACAAAACTGAAGAGTTGGATTGATATCGATATTTTGTTACATAACTAAGAACAAAACAGAGAAGAAAATATTTGTATTTTAAAGGCGTGGATCATTCTTTTTGTCATTCAACTTCATGCCTTGAAAATTACGCACGATACAAGGATAATAGGATATGTTGTTTGCTTGCACTCCTATATATAGAGTGCAATTTTGCTCACCCACCTTAACTAGAGGTACCATTACCTCCCCAAATGTTGCCACGTGTCCCCAAACTTTGGTTAACTTTGGGTTAACTTTGGACTTTGGGTTAAGTTTGAGACACGTGGCAACATTTGGGGAGTGAGGTAATGGTTACCTCTAGTTAAAGTGGTGAGCAAAATTGCACTCCTATATATATTGCTTTACATCTTTTTGACACATTGAAATAATCAAAGGACACTTAGAAATTAAACAAAGGACTTTTAAACTTTCTAGTACATTGACACAGTACTTTAATCTCCCAAGATTCATAAATAAAGTTCAACTTCCCACCACGGTTAATGAATCTTGGTATATGGAAAGTTGATTTAACTTTCCAACAAGTGAAAACAATACAGGAAAAAAAAAAAACAACCGGCACCGAAGAAAATAATTTTAAAGAAATTTTTGTTTAATATATCACTTCTAGTCTTGTCCCATCAATGAAACCGCCTTTCACTTATCTAAATAAAAAAGTTCCACATGCGAATCTCTGTAGAATCTACATCATATCCAGTCTTCGTCCCTCATGTCCCCTCAATCAAACAGTGAAACACTTATCCAAAAAAATTAGTTTCCCATGCGAATCTCTGCACAATCTACATCTAGACTGGCAATATCTGCCAATAGTAGAACGAGCCATTGTATAATATCTTTGACTCTGTTGCATGTTCATTCATTTAAAAAGCAACAGTGTGAATGGTTACACGCTAAAAAACTAAGCATCATTACACGATCCTTCGTATGTAGCATGTAATAATGATTAGTTTCCATCGTGTAACCATTCATACTGTTGCATGTTCAATCATTCATCAAGCAACAATGTGAATGCCCACAAGGTCAGACAAGCAGCTTATATTTACATGATAACTGGGAACACTCTGATCGCACGTAAATTTGGTATATGATGTTGTCGTTTATCAGGCATAGCTAACAGGTATATATTTACATGATAACTGGGAACACTCTGATCGCACGTAAATGGTCAAATTTTGAATGAATACACGCCATTTTCTAAACATGGTTACACGATACATTCAATGTATCGTGTAATCATTGACCACAGGACTGTTCAATCATTCATAATGCTTTTACACGATGAAAAGTAACCATGCTTACATTAAATGTATCGTCTAAGCATGCTTAGCTCTCATCGTGTAATCATTCATACTGTTGCATTTTCAATCATTACGCGATGAAAACTTGATTCAACAGGCAACAATGTCAATAATTACACGCTGAAAATTTGATTCAGATACAATGACAAAGAATACACGATGGAAACTTATCATCCTTACACGATATTTGATTCACATTATGTTATTTTTATATTTTTTAACAAACAAAATCTTATTTCTAACTTGGAAGGAACTTCCAGCACAGCAAGCAACAAGTCTGGATATTTGATTTTCAAAGAGAACTAACAAGTACAAGAAAATAGATTATAATAAATAAATAAAAAATATATTTCACAGAGAACAACTGCTTTGCCTACAGGCTACAACAGGCACCACAAAGTCAGACATAATATATTTTGAGCATATATTTTCACTTCATCCAGACTTGCTCCCTGTTGTCCCATCAATCAAACAGTGAAACACGTATCGAAAATGAAAAAAATTTCACATGCGTATCTCTGTACAATCTAGATCCAGACTGGCAATATGTGGCAATAGTTGCACGACCCAACGTGTAATCATATCGTGTTGCATGTTCGTTGATCCAAAATCAACAGTGTCAAAGGTTACACGATGAAATTAACCATGCTTACTTTCCATCGTGTAAGGATGCTTACTTTTAATCGTGTAATATTTCACAATGTTGATTTTGGATCAACAGTGTCAACGATTACACGATCAAAAGTAATAAACCTTAAACAATATAATAAATGAATCGTGTAATCATGCTTACTTTGCATCGGGTTATCTTTGACACTGTTGATCCAAAACAACAGTATCAACTATTACACGATTAAAAGTAAGCATTCTTACACGATAAAAAGTGATATATTATCGTGTAACCATGGTTACTTTTCATCGTGTAATCATCGACCAATAAGTGGTAATGTTGTTTCATTCAAACGCACAATATACAAACACATTGAAATAATATGTTGTTTGCTATATATGTTGCTTTACATCTTTTTGACACATTGAAATAACAAAGGACACTTAGAAATTAAACAAAGGACTTTTAAACTTTCTATGTACATTGACACAGTACTTTAATCTCCCAAGATTCATAAATAAAGTTCAACTTCCGACCACGGTTCATGAATCTTGGTATATGCAAAGTTGATTTAACCTCGAGTGAAAACAACACAGGAAAAAAATAAAAACATTTATTGAGTGGCTGTAGACGGCCACCGAATTACCTGCATTCCTGCAACAATCATAAGTCCGACCCTCTCCCTTTAAAAAATAATTTTAAATATATCACTTGTAATGATGTCCCATCAATGAAACAAGTCAAACAACTTTTCACTTATCCAAATAAAAATCCTTGCAAATCTCTGTAGAATCTACATCATATCCAGACTTGCTCCCTCTTGTCCCCTCGATCAAACAGTGAAACACTTATCCAAAGAAAAAGTTTCCCAGGCGAATCTCTGCAGAATCTACATCCAGACTGGCAATACCTGCCAACAGTAGAACGAGCCATTGTATAATCTTTGACTATGTTGCATGTACAATCCTTCAACAAGCAACGGTGTGAATGGTTTACACGATGCAAACATATCATAATTACACTATTCTTCATATGTAGCGTGTAATAACGCTTAGTTTTTACATGATAACTGGGAACACTCTGATTATACGCAACATGGTCACGGTCTGAATGAATACACGCCAATTTTTTATCATGAGTACACGATATATTAAATGTATCGTGTAATCATCATTACTTTGAATCATCGTGTAACCATTGAACAATTTGCATGTTGAATCATTAAAATGGGAATACACGCCAATTTGTTACCATAAGTACACGATATATTAAATGTATCGTGTAATCATGGTTACTTTAAATCGTGTAACCATTTACCAATTTGCACGTTGAATCATTAAAATGGTCGTTTATACAGTTTTATATTTACATGATAACTAGGAACACTCTGATTATAAGTAACATGGTCACAGTCTGAATGAATACACGCCAATTTGTTATCATGAGTACACGATATATTAAATGTATCGTGTAATCATGGTTACTTTAAATCGTGTAACCATTGACCAAATTGTATGTTCAAGCATTATATTGCAAATTACACGATGAAAAGTAACCATGCTTACACGCTACATTAAATGTAGTCTTTGAAATTGTTGAGTGACTTACACAGCGATTCACATGAATCACATTTCATTCTTTATATTAAAGTAGGTTTAATACATTTTTTGGTATATTTACATTTCATAATATTAATTTGTTATATTTTTACAAAATCATTCATATTTCTAACATGGAAGGAACTTCCATCACAGCAAGCACATCAAATGGGAATTGCTCTTGGAAATCCAGTCGGTGTGACCCCGCATGTGTATCTGTTTCGGTAGGTGGAGATGGTAGTCGGGCACACCGTTCGGACTGGGGACAAACTGGGGACATTTGGATAGATCAACGTCAATGTCCGCCTACTATCTTGTTCCGCCTCATCTCTCGTGGGTGCAGGCATGAAGCTCTTCTAATCCATAACCTTTAAAAAATTTGTACATATTTATTAAGGATACTGGTCGCAAACAACACTAATGCCACGAGAGAGCATCACCCCGGCGCTTAAACCTCTCCACCGAAGAGGTATCAAGAACTTCCCTTTAATTGGACAGAACAATCAGGGTCAAGTCGACTACTGCCGATGAGTTCTTCGTTAGTTGGCCAGAGATTTCTCTCCTGCAACCAATCTCACATTTACAAGAGTGCAAGTTACATTTGAACAATATATTTTATCCTTTTAAAATCATCATAGACAAGGCAGGAAATTCTACATAATAATGTTGAAACATACCTCATCCCATGACCAATTGTAGTGATGTTGGTGTCCAGTTGACAGGAAACCATTCATTGCTGCAATGAAGAGAAAATTTACAGGTGATGAGGCATATCAAACATTGAAGCTATGATTTCTGTATTTGTGTGTTTGGTTTCCTATCTCTTTTGATATTCACAAACTGATATCATGAGGGGACTGAGGGAAGGAAAGCAAAAATGTGCTGTGATATTTTTAGAGATTGACAAGGTTTGGTCTCGTCTGGAAGCTAAGGAAAAAGAATTAGAGGAGCGGGAGAAGCAACTAGGACTCCTCAGCTTTCATACACAGACATAATCCTCTTACACATAATACACAAAACATCACACATTCCAACACTAACACTACGAGTGTAACGCGAAGATGACAAACTCGGGATAACATAAGCTTGGACAGTGATTGAAGTTTGCCGATGAATGAACTCAGATGATTGCATTTTCAAAATGAGTTTGTGACAATTCTGAACAGAATCGATCCATCTAACCCTAATACCATGACGAAGGAAGTGGATATTTTTTTCTTATTTAGATCGTGTGCAACAGGACTTGTTGGAATTTGTGTTAACAAGCACAAATTCAACATGTCCAACACCAGATTTTGTATTGCCAAATCTATCAAGTAATTCCTTAGAATATCCTGCCTTGTCTGTGTTTGACAACGGAAGAATGAGAAAGCTTAGTAGTAGAATTTTAAGTCTGGAATTTGAAACTATCAAAGAGACCTACCAAGTACATGAAATAGATCTATAAAAGAAAAGAATAAAAAAAAAAGGAAAAAGTTCAGAGCATGAACTTTTTCATTTCTGAAAAAAACCACTTTGCCTACAACCACCACCACAGCCCAGTGTATATAAAATCTCTTGGACGGTCCTACCCCTCACTTAAAAAACAATATATTTTCACTTGTTGGAAAGATAAATCAACTTTGCATATTCCAAGAGTCATGAACCGTGGAAAGTTGAACTTTATTTATGAATCTTGGAGATTAAAGTCCTGTGTCAATGTACCTAGAAAGTTTAAAAGTCCTTTGTTTAATTTCTAACTGTCCTTCGATTATTTCAATGGGTCATCTGTAACACTATATACTGTTCAGCGTGTAATCATTGAACGGTTGCATGTTAAACCTTATCCAGATGAAATTATGTTGAAGATTGAACGATGTAAAGTATTCTTACACGATACATTAATATTAGCGTGTAAACATGATTACTTTCAGCGTGTAATCATGGACCATTTGCATGTTCAAATATCCAGATGAAACTATGTCAACGATTACACGATGTAAAGTACATCCTTACACGATACATTAATACGTGTAACATGATTACTTAGTGTGTAAACATGATTACTTTTGAGCGTGTAAACAGGACCATTTCATGTTCAAATATCCAGATGAAACTATGTCAACGATTACACGATGTAAAGTAATCATCCTACACATGCATTAATATTAGCGTGTAACGATGATTACTTTTCAGCGTCTAACCATGTTTTTTCTTCGCCACGTCATCAGTATTTGTGATGATAAGAAGGAACTAAGCCTAGGATATTAATGCCTTGGAATAGGTACTGTAAGCATAAGACCAACTCCTAGCCCCTTTGGATTGAATTTCGATTTAAATAAATTTTTTTCATATTTAATTTATTTATTCCCGATTGGTCGGAATGTTAAAAAGGCGGTGTGCACCCATCC